>CALSFV010000487.1:0-96126 GCA_943737045.1 Parapristionchus giblindavisi
AGATGGAGAGATATGGAGGAGGAGGGGGAAAGGGGGAGGAGTGGAGGGTAGGGGAGGGGAGCGGCAGGGAGGAGGGGAGGGGAGGAGGAGGGGGGGGGGGGGAGAGAGGAGGAAGGGAAATGTAGTGGAGGAATGAATGTGAACATGGTGGAATATAGTATAATATCAATAATATAGATATACGGTAGATAATTGTTAATTTGATAGAGTACATAAAATAGAATAAGTGTATTATTTGTATAACAGAACGAATACAGTTCGGATCAATAAATATATGAATAGAAATAATGATAATCAATAGAGGAGAATCAAAGTGAGAAACTTTAAAAAAGATGAATATGCGAACATGTTATATCCTCCCCTCTCCTCTCCTCCTCCTCTTCTCCTCCATCCTCTTCCTCTTCTTCTACTTCATTTCACTTTGAGAATCCGATAGAACAGATGGGGAAAGGTGTAATCTACATGTACGAGAATGATCTGAATCTCCATGACACAGCTGAAAGAAGGAAGGAGAGGGAGAGGGATGGACGAAGAGGGAGGGGGGAGGGAGGAAGAGGGAGGGGGAGGGAGGGAGGAGAGACTGGAAGGAGGTAGAGTAAGAGATGGAGAAAGACTGTGGTTACCGGATAGTGATAGATACATTTCTTTCACAAATATTCATAAATCATTTGGTAATCTTTATGGAATGAGAATGAAGATCTACAGTAGAATGAACTTTGAATAGTTAATGATAACCATTATAATGGTATGATATATAAGATTTGTGATTATGAACTCATCATCAAATTGATCTCATATGGAAACAATAAATTATAGACTGAACCAGTTCCGTGCGAAAAAAATGTTACGAAAAAAATTCGAAAAATGAAAATTTTTCGAATTTTTTCTCGACCAATTTTTGTTTTCTCTATCGAAAACATCAATTCGGTAAAATTGACTATCGACACAATGGAAATGTAAGAATTGCAACTGTGCGATTCTTAATTGAATCTGTTTACACGATAAAATATTCACATTTTACTCAAGTGAAAAAAAAATCTTTATGGAATAAATCGAAATTGTTGTCTCCAAATTTTGAATTTATGTTAAAATGCCATAAATTTTTTAAATGTTGTGACTTTTTATGTATGAGCATTTTTCGAATTTTCCGAATTTTTTTCAAAAAAAATTGTCGAAAAAGTTTCTCGAGAAAACCCGAAGAATCGAAAACCGAAAAACGAAAAATGTACAGCCCTGGACTGAACTGTTACAATGAGAGATATAAGAATACATAAAAATTGAGAAGTAAACTATAAATGTAAAGAATTTGATTGTAGATTTATGAAAGAATGGAATTAGATGATGAAGAAGAAGAAGAGACGATATAAGTGAAAAAAGTGAAATAGAATAGTATATGAATGAAGTGAATTGAAGGAATGAAGAAGGAAATGGAATAGAATGAAAAGGAGATATTTATCAACCATTTATAGATTAGAAATCATAAACGGAAGGTCATAAAAGAATAGATAGAGATATCAAATGTACACCATATAGTGTGAAGATGGAAAAAAAGAGAATAGAAGATGAAACTCCGCCCACTTTTATATTCATTGACTCCGCCCACTTTTAAGGATAATATAACTTGATGAAGAAATATGGATAATGATGAAGATATTGGAAATTGATATGATATATTCATATTTGTATGATGGAAATCTTAATAAATAGAATTGAATATATTGAGATGAATACTTCTTTCTATTCCATCATTCTTCTATAATATATTATTCTGTTTCTCATTGTGAAGTACAAGATGGACCCATCTATTAGTGAAGACCCTCTTATGAACAATAGGGGAGAGGGAGAGTTACAGAGGGAGAGGGAGAGGGAGAGGGACAGATTAACGGATGAGGAGAGTTAGAGCTTAGTTCATCCCCTTAGGACCTATTAGTATGTGGTTGCTTCTCACTCTATATTATCTTATTCTCTTCATCAATTCAACACAATCAGGTAGATCATTCACTTCATTTCAATCAATCAATCAATCAATATCAGTTTCATGTCGTCGTTTCTTCATATCCAATCGTCCATCATTAGATTGTTCATCATCTTCATTATCTATTCTTCCTCCTCTTCCTCAATCTATTGTATCTCTTAGTCTACAACATAATTCATTCCATATTATCGATCGATTACCATTATCATACGGTAGAATAATCATAAGATGAATCAATCAATAATCTATTTAGAAAGTCTTTTAACTCTTCGATTGGATTACTGTAATATAACTAAGATTCATCCACGTTCATTTTCTATTCTAAATAATCTCATATCATTAGATCTCAGTCATAATTCATTAGAAATTGTAAGTTATAATCATTTAATCAATCGATAAATTCAATTATTGATTGATATAGATATCATTACCTGGATTGACTAGATTACGTACTCTTCTTCTATCACATAATCAATTGATCTATCTTCCTAATCTCTCATCATTCAAATCACTTCGGATATTGGATATATCATCTAATAGAATACGATCAATATCTTCTCATTTTATTCCATCTCATGTTAGTTCATTTAAATGTTAATATTCATATTAATTACAATATTTTTAAAAACGTATAAAAATATTTGTGGTGTTCCAAACTCGAGAGTCACTAGATATCATTTTATCGCACTCAAAATCTTTTGAAAAGTTCATGAGAATTTATGATTACATTGCGATGAAATTTCGGAAGAAATGTTCATTTGTTTCATTCTTATACAAGAAAAAGATATATAAGGTTTCAAAATATGTTCTAAGCAAACAAAATGAATGAGATATAGGAAGGAATCTCAATTGTTCAATATAAAATTTTTTTTTCTAAATAGATATATTAGTAATGAATTTCAGATAGAATCTCTTTTATTAAATAAAAATAATCTAACTAATATTCCTCCCCTTCCTTCTTTGTTCAAACTTCAAGTTAGTTTTTTTCTCTGCTTTTTTCTTCTTATTAACTTCATCAACTGCACATTTTCAGTGTTCATTTGTTCTTTTTTTCGTCTTCAATATTTCTCGTCCATAAATAGTTTTAATATTTCAGGAATTAGATATTTCATCAAATTCGTTATCATGTGATTGTCTTCTTTATCCATTTATTAAATGGTCATCGAATATAATTCTCTTTGATTCAAATTCTCTCAATTGTTCACTCAATTCAACATTCAACTGTAATCTTTTATTGGATCACAATAATGAAGACAAATTCATAATCAATACTCAACCACATCCTAATGTTAGTTTTGTAATACTTTATATATTTAAGGAATAATTTATTGTGGAAAAAAAGAATAGATATGAAGAGAATGTAATAGATTTGAATGGTTGACAAGATTTGTCCTCTATAATCAAATGATTCTTTGTAATATCTTATTATATGAAAGACATCATTTTCATCTACTCAACCATACTATATATTTAGATGTATATGTAATAGTATATGTGATATTTGAGAAAGAGAAAGAATGAAGATATATCATTATAGGAGGAATTGTGTTGTACCTTTCGTGGACCTCGTAATAGTACAACATATTGGGAAGAAAAAGGAAAGATAATGAATGAAATGAGAATTGAATATATATTAGATGGTTAGATTATATTGAATTCAATCACATACTATTATATTATTCTTAGTTCTTTTAACTCCTTCAGTCATTTACATGATATAGTCAGTCTTTCTATTGAAAAACAATCTATTTTCTAACTAAGGATAGAAAGAGAAAAGGAAAATGATTTGTAGTCATTGAAGGTCTTGCAACGAAAAGTTGTATCGTAGCTCATTCACTCGGAACTTTTACGTGTATTGGAGTATACGGTAATGATACAGTATCCCGCACCTTTCATATCGATATTCCTCCTATTGTGCTTGCATATCAATCAGATGTAAGTACTGTATCTATCCTTCAATTCAATCAATAATATCTATTTCAGATTGTATTCTATGTCATTTTCTCATTATGTCTATTCATATTACTAATACCTATACTTCTACTAATCAATAGATACTGTAGAATTCCCTCTAAGACTTCAAAACAATCAATATCTCCATCATTGATATCATTATCATCAATGGATTCATCTCAATGGGAATCAGTTACTCCTCGTATTCTTTTATCTAATCCTCCATTGGCTATTCCTGAATGTCATTCTGTTATGTCACTTCCATAATGACAATGAATGAATGAATGAATGAATGAATGAATGGATATAATGAGATAGTGTGGAAGATGTGAGTATAGAATAGAGTAATGAGAATAGAAAGGGTAATTGGAGAATGAAATAGATGAAAGAAGATAAAAGAGAAGGAAGAAACAACGATTAAAATGAACGATTACCACTATCTAATTGAAACATTTAAATAGATGAAATGAAATGAAGAAATTAAGGGATGAATGTTATTATTCTATTCTCTATTCCATTATATCCTATTGCAAAGTCAATACTTTTATCTATTCACTAATTAAAGATGAATGTTTATGCAAATCATTTGAAATCGATTACAGTTTATATGTACAACTGTCTAATGATATGCAAGACAATAAATAGAGTGAGCACTCATCAGTGGTAAAACTCACACGAAACCTATTATCGAACTTTCAATGAGATATCAAAAATTATTCATTCACATCCTTCCATAAACCAATAAGCTCATCGCTATCTTTCTGTCGTTATAGTATCTTTCTTTATAGTACGAAAATAGCCCACCTTTAAAAATGTGTGACGCTTTTTTAATACATAACATAACAAAGTATTTTAATTGCAAAAAAAAAGATGTGTGCAAAATCAATGAAGAAAACAATTACTAACAATAACAAACTAACAATTTACAAATTACATCAAAGGAAATAAAGAGAAGAAATGGGCGTGAACTGTCTGTCTGTTATCCTCATTTATTCTGAAAGATCAAAGATCAATCTTCAGTCTCGTATAGATGTCAGGTTTAGAAAAATTCCACAGGTAAGAAATTCTCACCAAATCAGCAAACGCACACACAGTTTTCATCTATCAACGAATATACTCACAGAAATAAAAGACAACCTACAGTGTTCTCAGATGAGAAAAATTAAAACCGACAGATCGGGTAAATTTATTTCCCGATTTCCCAACAAAAAATGGGGAAATTCGCTGCGTGAAAAATTGATTTTTCGATGGAAAAATGATTGTGTGAAGCTTTCGATTTTTTCGCATATTTTGAGAAAGCAAAAGCAAAAAAGGATTCTAACGAAATTTCGAAATTAAATTTTCGAATGATCCTTCCTGGTAGTGCAGACCTATTGTGAGGTCTTTCGAGGAACACTTATCAAAATGGAATCAAAAACGATTTAAGAATTTCTGCTAACCATAATCACACTTATCTTTTAATAATGCGAGAAAATAGCAGTTTTGAAAAGAAAGTGTTTTTATCAGCTAAAATCGAAAATTTTCTCGAAATATCCCGACTTTTGAAACCCGGAAATTTTTTTCCAAAGCTTCGCTAACACACATGGTGTCCCTCCCCGAGCAGTTTAATGGGCGGAGCCAGAATCAAAATGTATTAACGAAAATGATTCGTCACAATGTTTCCCTGTTTTCCCCCGCTTTTCCTTAACTAATGTTTTCTTCTTTCCATTTTTTCACTCTTCATTGTTGCGGAACCAGCAAAAGCATAACAGTTAATGCTATGAAATGTACATTTTATTTAACATTACTTACATACCCAGAACAGGCAGAGTGACTAACAAGGAATACGAGTAAGAGAATGATAAACTCTTCTCCATCACACCGGAGCCAAATCGAAAACAATGGAACATTCCAATATAATTAAACTGGATTAATTCCATCACCATACCGTATCTCAACCAACTCGAATCGATTCTACTTTACATACTCTACTCAAGTTCTACTTACAATTAATATAGGTCATATATATGTACAATTAGTCTAGCGAATGGACACTTTCAATGAAACAATAAATATGGATTTCCTCAGGAAATATGGTTGATGAGAGTAACTTCGTTATACGAAGAACTCTCGGGAATACATCGATGGTAATGATGGAGAGGAGGAATTGTAAGACTATCACAGGATAAAGCAGGCACAATATCAATCAAGATGAGTATGGAGACCAAAGATCAATTGGTTCTTCTATGTAATTAAGATAGAATACTAAAAATATTCTTTTCATAAAGGCACTTAGAGGCAAGTAGGGCAATCGACAGTTTGGAAATGGGAGATGAGGGCGATAATTAATATTATTAATTAAGATTTAGAGGACGAGGATTCTCAGGAACCAGTGAAGTGAAAAACGTCGTGATGAAGGTAAAACAAGTCGATAAGAAGATCTGCATTCCAGTTCGAATCTAAAATAATAAAAATATGTCCAAATTCCGAAACAAGATTACACAGTAAAATAATTCTACTCAAGTCTTAGGTATAGTATCATTAGATTTAAATGTATGTGTACCTCTTGTACAGCAGCAGGTGGTTCTAGATCATCTTCAACATCAACAACTCCACCATTTTCTCCATCATTATTATTAGCTGTTTCTCTTAATCTCGCCCGTTCAGCTGCTATAGCAGCTGCTGCTGCACGACGATTTGCTTCATCCGCAGCTGCCTTCAACAAATCATATTACGATATTTATAATCAATATATTACGAAATCATGGATAAACTTATAAAAGGCGTTTACCTGCGCACGTCGCATTTGGATAAATAGGACGAATAGAGTAACTGCAGTAACGAGAAGAGCTCTGAATGTTCAGTTTATCAAGTATAAACAAAGAATACTCTAACCTCTCAATAGTAGCATAAGAGTAAACAACGACAGCAAGAAGAATCAAACGAAGGAATCGATAAGCTCGTTCGAGTGCATCAACTTGTACTGCTCCATTCTCTACCTCTGCACCACCTCCTCCAGCTACAGCATTCTAAAATTAAACCGATTCGTAATTAATATTAATTCATAATTAAAATACTGCAGCATATTCAGCATAACACGGATCTCCTGTAAAAACGTAGGAAAATGAGACCTTTTCCCGACAGTTTTAAATTTTATCTCACCGATTTGTATGAAACTTGTTTGATTAATCGTAATGAGGGAAATGAGAAGGCCTAGGCACTTGATTTCGCCAAATTTGCATTTTTATCGATTTTTTGATCTACCACTTCGGGGAGCTATATCTCACTCAAATTTTGAGCTAAAGCAAAAAAAATTTTTCAATCGATTCGAAATTAACTAATCTACTATGCGAAATGTATGGGCAAAAACGCCATCTTCTACCTGTTTTCTTCGAAAAACTGATTTTTTCAGTACATTATGCTATTTTTCTCAAACTTTTTCAACAAAGGGTACGATTTTTATTCGCGATTCTAATTCCCCATCCCCGAGTTGAGGTAATCACATATTTCATCAGCCGTAACTCACGACAAGCCATATCGATCCTCAGAGTAGACCCGGACTGCGTTATTTTCATTCAAAAATGCATTTCTTATATCACCTCTTCTCATTGTCATGCAAATTCGCAATTATGGTATACCAATCGATAGATCTCGACGAGCTCTATAAAAATGATCTAATAGTAAAAGTCATGAAAGTTGACCGTTTTCAAGATATGCTTGAAAATCCGTTTTTGAACTATAGTGGTATACCAAATTGCTGTGCAATGAAGACTGACACCCTCTTCCTCTCTCTTTGCATGCAGTCAATGCTCTTCCAGCTTCATTCGACGCTCGAATCTCCTCCATCACATCGACAAGTGGCAGCACAATATCAGACCGGAGAAGATATCTCAGTACGATTTCGCCCTCTGTCTCTACAAGCGAATGCTCAAGGAAGTGCAGCAGGGAGAGGGAATTGATCTTCTCGTTGAGTCTTTCAATGAGTACCAGCAAACTACTGATCATCCCAAGCCGATGGGATGGGCACTGAGAATCACGAAGAAGGAAAGTAAGTACAACCAGAAGGCGAAGGATCTGGCTACGGCACTTTTCAACGAGTATTACAATGATGCCAAGAAACTGCGTGCGGAGGAGGCCGATAAGAGAATGAAGGAGAGAGTGGACATCCTTCCCGCTGACTAGGGAATGGTATCTATGCCGGATGAAACTACGGGAAGTGACATACATAGCGATAATCAGCATGACTGACTTAGTAAGAATCAATTTTCAAAGTCTGCTATTTATCGATTTTTTAAGCTAAACCCGTCACATATCCACCTTTATCCATATTTCAGAATTCGTATTTCTCAATGATGAATATCTCAGATAAACCTTTTTGCTGTTTTATTTGTTATCCTTTCCTATAATATTATTAATAAATAATTTTAGAAAAACACACTGGAGAAAGCAAAGAACGTTTCTTTGCGAATCGATTGCATTGCAGAGCAATTTGGTATACCACTATAGTTCAAAAACGGATTTTCAAGCATATCTTGAAAACGGTCAACTTTCATGACTTTCACTATTAGGTCATTTTTATAGAGCTCGTCGAGATCTATCGATTGGTATACCATAATTGCGAATTTGCATGACAATGAGAAGAGGTGATATAAGAAATGCATTTTTGAATGAAAATAACGCAAAGTCCGGGTCCACTCTGAGGATCGATATGGCTTGTCGTGAGTTACGGCTGATGAAATATGTTCTTACCTCAATTAGGGGATGGGGAATCAGAATCGCGAATAAAAATCGTACCCTTTGTTGAAAAATGTTGAGAAAAATAGCATAATGTACTGAAAAAAATCAGTTTTTCGAAGAAAACAAGTAGAAGATGGCGTTTTTGCCCATACATTTCGCATAGTATCTTCAAGATTAGTTAATTTCGAGTCGATTGAAAAAAAATTTTTTGCTTTATCTCAAAATTTGAGTGAGATATGGCTCCCCGAAGTGGTAGATCAAAAAATCGATAAAAATGCAAATTTGGCGAAATCAAGTGCCTAGGCCTTCTCATTTCCCTCATTACCATTAATCAAACAAGTTTCATCCAAATCGGTGAGATAAAATTTAAAACTGTCGGTTGGCTTCTTTCATTCTTACAGGAGATCCGTGATAATACTTTAATCGTATATTTTGATCGATGGGTTTAATTCAATAACGACAACTACCTCAACAGCTGGTGCTTGAAGATCTCCATTAACAGCAGGGACAGCATTCACCGCAGCCTGAACGTTCATTCCTTGCTGAAATGAACAACAATAAAAACACTGAAACGAACAACAATCCAAATATATTTGATAATTCTTCAACTTTTCAAATGTTTTAAATCGAACTCGAGATCACACCATGAAATTTTCGTTGATTCCTTTTCCGCCATCTAGGCTTTTTTCATTTAAAGGTAATAGTCTAAGATTGGAATTCTCTAAATACCGATTTAGTTACCGTTCCTTGTACAAATACTTTAAAAACTGAGATCAAGTTATTTGCTGTTAATTACTTCGTTATTATTTCAATCAGTATATAAATGTTATATTCTCGTTTTTTTGCCAGTTAGAGAAGATATATATAAAAATCATATACATAGAGAAACTTTAAAACAAACCTGAACTGGGTAGATCGCAGCATTTACTCCTTGGGGAAACTGGACACCAGTGGAAAACCCAGCCATTTGTTGCTGATAACTGAATATGATAGTATTTTAATGATCGCAGAAACAAGAGGGGATTGAATATGGAGACCATACAGACATGGCGCATGGTTATCCCATGGGATAGACCCACCCGCAAATTTTTGAAAAAGTAGGTAACCCACCACCAAAAAAAAGTTAACAAGTACTGAAATATGAATCGATTCAAACAAATTTGATTTTTCGTTTCGAGAGTCGCGTACCCACTGAGAACACAGTGGACAATAAGAAATAAGAAAATTATACTGGGAAGGTATTGTTTGGAGGAGTGCATTTTCAGGCATGATTATCGCGTACTGAATTTATTTTTTCTATTTCCTTGGTCTTAGCATATAAAAATTATTTTTTGCGTCATTTCTCGTCCATACATTTTCGGTACCCTCGCCGTCTATTTTTATATAGTGGGTCAATTGTCGAAATAGGGTGGGTAGATCCACAAAATTTGTTATTTTTGCTTAAAAATCCTCATTTTTAGCTTCCTTTTTTTATCAAGTGGCCTAAAATTGGCTTTATATAGTGGGTCAATCCTCGCACTGCGAGGGCATGGCAATGTATGTTTCTCGTCGCGTACCGACAGAGATTCAAATTTTCCATATAGAAATGTAAAACGAACGCGTCAAACTCATTTGCCAGAGCGTTATCCCACCGTAGGTACCATGGGATAACGCGCTGGAAATCCTCTTAAACGCAATGAATACTAAATTTCTCGAGTTTCATGATTTTCTCTGTTGGTACCCGATCAGATTGATTTATACTATGCATGTAATATAGTGCAGTATTGAAAAAATCGCAAAATCGCATATTATTATAATCAGTTCTCGTTCTTACTGTACGATAAATAGTCTAACTGTCAACCGAAATATTAACGGAGTTTTAAAAAAATTATAATTTCCCCCATTTTTTGTGTACCCACCGGCATTTTTTCCCCGAAAATCTACGTTACCCACCCGCATTTTTCTGTCATGGGATAACCATGGACCATATCTGAGACCATAGGTCGAAAAGTATGTCACAAAGTACCCAGCCTGACCGGATTTTGATCCAAAAGTACACAAAAATCGAAAAACATGACCGGATTTTGAAACCGATAACCTAGCTATTCGACCTATGATGAAGACAAAAAACTTACTACGACATGTAAGAGGCATAATAGTTAGAGTATGCCTGAGCGTAATCACCGGAAGCCATAGAAGTCTAGAAAGAATCTTAGTTACGATCTGATTCTACACATGTTATAACGTACAGGTTGCAAATGTTGTGCATATTGTGAGTAGTAAGCACTCCAAGGGTTTGAATATATATTTGCAGTAGAAGTACTATCATTCCCAGTCGGAGCAGCGGCTTGAGATGATGGAGACGGAGTCGGACTATAAACAATATCAATAAACTCATATGCATAGGTCGAAAAGTAGGTTATAAAGTACCAAGCCTGACCGGATTTTGAGCCAAAATTGCACAAAAATTGAAAAACCTGACCGGATTTAGGGCCAAATTTGCCAAAAATCGAAAAACCTGACCGGATTTTGAAAACCGATAACCTAGCTATTCGACCTATGCTCATATGGTAAAACGAGAGAACCACTTACACTACTCTCTTCTGAATAGTCGGTTGTTGTGGAGTCGTTGTCGCGAGGTGGAAAAACTACAACGTTAATGCTTAAGAAACACTATGGTGAACAGACAAAAATGTACCCAGTTAAAGTACTTTAAAAGCTAACGGATCCAGCGTTTTATTCTTTTCATTATACAACGTTTCATTATACAGCATTTCATTATTTTTGCCGTACTTTACACCCCAACCATATAAAAATCTTTACCGTTTATAAAAACATTTGACCTTATTGCGAACAGGCTTGAATATGATCATTATTAAATTAGCAAGAGATATCAATATTGAACAAAAAACTTACTTTAGTTCCTTCCACATTTCGCTCAGCTAGAATCTCTCCAATAGATTTTTCATCGCGAAGAACGGTACCAGCATATATCAACCTCTGCGAACGAACATCCTGAATTTGAAAAAAATTATTTCCGATGAATTTATATCATACATGGGCGGGGTACCTGGAGCTCGATTCTACAGGGGGCATCCGAACGAAAATGGTTAATTCTACAGGGGGGGGGGCCTCACTTTTTCTTTAAAAAATTCACCTGTCATTTTTTACAGGGGGCATTACACAAATTTTCGAAAAGTCGTAATTTTACAGGGGCACCCCATGTATGATTTATATTAATGACTGACTGACAGGTTCTTTTCAAACGTTCGCTAGCAGATTTTTTTTAAATTCTAATCAGATGTTCCGAATTTAACGGCGTATCAAGCTGTAGAAAAAAAGTCGAATCGAATATGTTCTATACGTTCGAAAAAAAATTTACAATAGCTAACCAGTAAGAAAGTTTCGAGATACTTAAGGAATTTTCGCTAAATGATTTTTTTTAAATATTTAATATTTTGCATTGTTTTTTCCCTATCACACCGGTGTTTTATTTTTATCTCAAAATAAACTTAATCTCATATATTAGAAGAATACTCAAGACATAGCCAAACTATTACAATGAAGTTGTTTTGAAGAAGTTCTTTTAGACCATTAGTCATTTGTTTTACAATCAGATTATATTAAAACTAACCAGCTTGGAAGGAGTGTTGTCGCGGAGGTGTTCTTTGAACTGAAGAACAGTCCATGAACGGGGGCACGATACCTGAACACTAATACTGTAATTAAATTTCAATAGCACATTTGCTTAATCTATACCTTAATGTCCTCACAGACAGCTTGGAAAGCACACCGAACCGTAATTTCAACCGTTGAATCCTGTTCTGACATCTACAACATATAGATAATTAAACATAAACAATTCAGTGACGTTAACATTAGTGGTCATAAGACAAATCAGAATTATTGCACATCTAACCGTTTCAGAGAAGACAATAACAAGAAAGAAACAAAATGAAGAGAAGATGGATGTTGTGTAAATGATAAGAGAGAGAAATTATCCGTTTTGGGATACAGTTCAATCCACGAACCGGTTTAGAAAGTTACTTGGGACCAGCAAGACGGACACTTCTCAAGCCGCAACGCGTCCGCTCGCCTTTGAAAATCAGGCTATTTCTTTGCGTCTCGAATGGAAAACCGTCGCTATTTCTATTTCGCTGACGAGGCCTAAAATAAAGATGCTCTGTTTTTCTGATTTCATTGCTTTTTTTCTGCCCTATATATATCTGTAATGGCTCGATATGTGTTGTTCCTGCGCTTGAGTTCTCGTTTGTGTATTTGGATTTGATGTATCTCCTTTTCATTCTAATTTTTTTACTTGCTAGATGTCGGATATAGGAGATTTCTTTCGGAATATGCCAGTCATCACACGATACTGGTTCTCGCTTGCCGCATTTGTCCCCCTTCTCGGGCGATTCGGTCTAATTAACGTTCAATGGATGTACCTCGATTGGGAATTATTCTTCTATCGATTTCACGTATGTACTTTAGCTTAAATAGTATTGTTAGTTATTTAACTTTCTAATCTTTAGTTCTGGAGACCTCTGACGGCGTTCATATACTACCCACTCAGTCCTCAAACTGGGTTTCATTGGTTGATGATGATTTATTTTTTGTACACTTATTCAAAGAGTGTAGAAACTGGCGTTTTTGATGGAAGGCCTGCTGATTATCTTTTCATGATGATTTTCAATTGGCTCATATGCACGGTAAGTGATATTCTAAAGGGGTTTTCATAATGCTCATTTTAATGCTTTCAGGGTCTTTGTTTCGCAGCGGGCATTCCTTTTCTTCTTGAGCCGATGGTCATGTCCGTTCTGTACGTTTGGAGTCAGCTTAATAAGGACGTGATCGTATCGTTTTGGTTCGGCACACGATTTAAGGTATGCTGTCATTGGTTAAAATCATTCTCATTTGCTAAATTATAGGCCATGTATCTTCCGTGGATCCTTGTTGCATTCAATGCTGTCCTTAGGGGCGGAGGAATTAACGAACTCATTGGAATTCTCGTCGGCCATACATACTTTTTCTTGGCCTTCAAGTATCCCCAGGCATGTTTTCAAATATGAAAATTTGGCAATTATCATCTAATGTCTTTCAGGACCATGGAGGAGAATCTCTTCTTAAAACTCCTGAGTTTCTATACAACTTTTTGCCGTCAGAGCAAGGGGGCGTGCGAACCTTTGGTGGTGCTTCCGTCGACGCTCGTAGAAATGCGGCTGGTGGGGCAGCTGCCGGCAACGGATATTTCTGGGGCCGTGGACAACAATTGGGAGCCGCTGCAAGAGACCATCAAGAATAAAATATTAAAATTGTATCTATACTGATAATGCGCTAGCTCGCTATTTAACGGGTTCATTCTGCGCTTTGTTCTGATGTATTTACGGAGGTTGTTATTAAAGGATATAGTTATAACATGTCATAGCCATCATTAAACAGCTCTGAAATCTGTGATATTCAAATTGTATTAATGTACATACTTGTCTATTGTAAATTGATTCGCGTAGCATAAATATTTTTTTGTTATCCGTTATTTTGTCGTATTCTATCTCTGGTTAGTAACCAGTTGAATATCTGTCCAAGTGTGACCTTCATTCTAAAATTCTTATTCAAATTTAAGGTACTCTTAACAATGGAAGACGATCACGGAAAGTCTGTCGAGCTCTACGTTCCCCGCAAGTGGTATGCATTACGATAATAAAGCCGAAAATGTTTTATTTATACTTCAGCTCTTCCTCTTCTCGCATCATCTCTGCTACCGATAATGCCGCTATCCAGATCGACTTCGTTGATGTCGACCCTGAGACTGGACGCATGATCCCCGGAAAGGTAGAACTTGTACTCGTTTGCTGTATTTTATTCTCTTGATTTATTTGCAGGTCAACCGTTACGCTATCTGCGGAGAGATCAGACGTATGGGTGAGTCTGATGACTGCCTTGTTCGCCTCGCCCAGAGAGACGGAATTATTCCCCGCAACCTCTAAACCGGAATCAGCACTTCATTGTTTGTTTTCGATCAATAAATTGTTTTTGTTGATTAAGATTTATCCCCTTGCAAACAACACAATGACATGGTAATATTGAGACTAGATGGTTCACAACGTTTACATCACAATTAGGAAACCGGTTTAGAGAGCGAGGCAATCAATGCAGCAAGTCTGGTTTGACGGAATGTTTCTAGTAGAGCTGTTACTTCTTTCCATTCGCATCGTGATGCGTGCACAAGAACAGTCAGTGACTGAAAAGAGATGTTGTCAAATAATTATTTTAGTTATACGTTATAATTATTTTAGTTAGGTACGACAACCTTCTCATCCATTCGTAAATGAGTTGTCCACTTATTAATTACATCCTCAAGTGCTTCTCCTTGAAGTCCGAGCTGGGAATATAAAGTTTATTACATAACGGCTAGAAGTATTACCTTGGCGTATCGTAAACTCTTGTACCACATTCGTTGACTCTGAAGGTACTTGCATGCATCACTACCTGCACCCACAAGGAAGAGCAATTGAACTCCATCTGAAAGATTAAAGATCAAAATGGAAGACAGAGAGAACAAAAAATACCACTCATGTGATCACTTGCTATTAAATTAGTTGCTATGAGTTTGATTAACGATTTGGTATGTTCCCCTTCTTGTTGAGATACTAGTAGAGCTGCCTTGAGGGATGAAACCAACAAATCTTAAAGATGAAACATTCAATCGAACTGGAAGAGTATTCGTACCTTCAGATGTAGCAACCAGTGAATCTACAGCTGATTCCTTACTCATTCCTCCTAGAACTACTGCTTCTTCTACACATTTGAATGATGAAGATAAACGACAAAGGGCAGAAGACAAAGGGTATTCACGTTCCTGAATGGAATGTCTGGTTACGGTAATAAAAGTAAAATAATGTTCCATCAATAACAGACTTTATATTTGTCGGCTGGCCAGAGTAGTTGAAGATGTGGACCTGGTTGTGCCCCAGTCAATGAATACTCAAGAAGTGATAGAAGAGAGAAAGATGATAAACGGCCAAGAAATCTAAGACCATACCATAATGTATAGATAGATTGAGTTGAATTAGTATTACCTAGCTAAAGCCATTTCCCTTTGTATTTGTGTTCTTCCTTTCATTCTTATAGCTAATGAAGATAGAGAATATAAAGGACCTCTCATTGAATCATTTGGAGATGGTAATGAATGAGAATCCCATTGAGAGGTTGGAGATGATGATCGAGTACATTCCTGACCTCCTCGACTTATATCACCCAATAGAATTGGTATATCTAGAATCAATCAATATACATATAAAACATCATACTGTAGTTACAGTACCCTGATCAGGTAGAGGTCGATTCACATCTGTTGTACTTGCTACACGGAGACAATTATCAGAGCATATAGCAAATAGAGTCAGTCCACACAATTCAACGTCAATAGCACACTAAATAATGTTTATTGATTGATGAATAATAGTCAAATAGTACCTTATGAGCATCGAGAGCAACACAATTCTGGAGTACCATTCGTTCAGCATCCCATACAACTACTTCTCTACAAAATTATATTTATATTATTCAATAATTTCAATCAATACCGTACCTTGGATGGAGTACTGTCAATGTGAAATCCTGAGCTACTTTTGAGAATGCCATACGTAGACAAGGGGACTTTGAGTGTCGAGCCTGTATATGCAAGAAGTACGGTAGGTATAATGAATAATCAATAATAGATTACTGTATACATAATGAATAGTACAGTACCTCAGTACTTCGTCTTCTTCCAAGATTCCATAATACAACTCTTCCATCAGCATCGCCTAAGGCTAACAGATCTTCTTTCCATGACATACATCGTAATTGCCATCCACCTCCTCTCCACTACAGTAATCCAATGAGTCATCTAATCATTCATAGATTACGGTACCTGTGTATTCACTTCCTTTCCATCTCTAACATGAAGTCCTTTGACAACAACATGATATAATCTATTCTCAGAGTCCATAACTACTAGATTCTCTCTATAGACTGATAATGTCTCCGTTTGCTTCACTCCATGATGTTTAGAAGACCAAGCCTGAGAAGGAAGCAGAATAATCAATATTATGATGATAAGAGTACATACCATATCAACGATTATGGGACAAGTCTTTGACATTTTTCGAAGTAATCGAAGTGTCTTTAGATCCCATATTTCTAATGGATCTGATTGAAAAGCTAGAGCCATATAACAACTGAAAGAGATAATTGAGATATGAATGGAAGTAGTAAGAACATACTTATAATGAGATAATCTCATAAGAACAATAGGAGATTCATCTTTCTCTCCTCTTATTCGTCTACTTGTTCCTGAATCAACGATATGATTATCGATTGATTATACCATCATGATGTAGATCATACCTCTTCGAATATCAGTAACGAATACATCATTTCTAACAAGATTAGTTGATGATAGTGCATGATTATATCCAGATGTTAAAAGAGAATGAGGACCTGCCCATTCTAAACTTCTGTAAGAACAATCTTATAATCTTCGTTTACAATCAATAAACTAACTTGATGGGGGAATTCTGTGCATGTATCTGTTTGAGTATACGAGAAGCGAATAAATCACAAACGATGATCTACAATTGATACTGTAACTATTGATATCGATTAGATACCGTATACCTGTCCATGTTGTGTAGCAATGGCAGCTAATTGAATAGAAGTCCATGGATCTTCTTCATGTGTTGATATAGGACGAACTCGAAGAAGAGTAGGACCAGCTGGGATTGATGATAATAGAGATGATAGACGAAGTCTTAATACAATCAATACTTCAATCATAATATAATACTATACCTTGTATTCTTATCTGCTGTTGTCTTCAAATTCGTATCGAACTTAATGACATCATCGATCGAATACGAACGATACGGTAATGAAGACACTTCATTGTTCTCCTTGAATAGATTACTGTATCTATTGATTGTTATTGATTGAATAGACTTACAAGTTGCCATATGGCTACTTTCCCACTAGCATGTACAACAGCAACAAATGCATCAGAAGTAGGACATATACAAGCAGCAAAAGGTCGTCGTTGACCTTCTTGACGCCCTCCTTCTACTGTACACACTACGGTAGATGCACATTCGCCTTCTGGTGATACCGTACCCAACTAGAATAGATTACGGTACTTTATAGATTGAATAGAAATACATACTCTCAATGATATGGATCCATTGTTGTTAACAATATAGTAAGCATCTCTCGTCATTGAAGGGAGTACGGTAAGTGGAGAAGAATCAATTGATCGACGAGATAAAATAACTCCAACATCAGCATTAACTATGTACAACTGAAATCAATAAATCAGTCAATAAATTATCGATTAATAAATATAACATACAGTATTATCTGCAACGACTAAGAGTTGATTACGGTAGGCTCTATGGAATACAGTAGTTTGAATGGGTGAATCAGTTGATAGAGATACAGTATGACCAGATGATGTAGGAGATGCATTCAGAGATATATCATTTACTATTGTCAATGATGAAGTTGAGTTCAAAACTGAAATATCGTTCACATTTCAAAAAAAATCAATAATCATGACTAACAGCACAATCTACTGGCATCGAAAGGATCAGGAATGAATCGAGTGAATGGAGTACTGTAGGTGTGTGTCCATACCTAATATTGATTGATTGCGATGGAATAGATCAGAGGAAGGATACAGTAACCTACCTTGCTATTGCTATCAGTATTCCAAAGAACGAGTTGTCCTTTAGAATGAAGTGCAAGAATGAAATCACGACTAGTATCCTTCCATCCAAACCAACATAGTGCTGATATATCAATCGAATATTTAAGGAACTTTTTAAAAGATGCCTTTACGGTCATTGATTTATCGATCGTGCAGATCATACTGTATAGAATAATAATAAAATGTTATTGAACTAACAATGTACAAGTGATCCAGGTATACGTAATCTTGAATGAGCATGAGCAGTAATGATATCACTCACTACAATCTCTCCTGATATATCTACACTAGCTAAAAGAGATGACTCTCCTTCATCAACGAATCTACGAGATGGACACCAGTGCAACTACAAATTGAATCTCATTTATAACCATAATCGATGGTCTATTTCAAATTCGATTGCACATTCATTACTTTTTCTATCGATATGTACAGAAGTAGATCGTTATCATTTCGTGTGAGTAGATACGCTATTAATTGATACAACAACAAAAAGGAGACCATACTTCACAGATGGCAGAATTATGCAATTCGAGAACTTGAACACGTTGTATGGTCCATGGATCAAGAATTGTTATGACAGCATGAGAAGCGAATGCAATTAGACCTCGTTCACTCCTTAAAGGAGGAATTTAAGTACTGTATCAACCCCGGGATACATCTACATAGGAATATCGAACACTGTTAAGGGACTCTAATTCAGTCTATGCAAGTGTTGGAGGAAATTTACTGGATTGCTCACCAGTCTATGCAGTTTTTGTTGCTTGGATGTAACGTGCCATTGATGGTAGTCGGCATTTCGAGACGATTTCAATGGAAGAAATCGACGTTGTGCCGTCAAGAGAAAGATATTGAAGTGGAGGTTCAGTTTATCTTTCCTTCATGAGTTATGCACACTTCCAAAAAAGAAATATGGCAATGTAAACAGATGTTGACAGAGCTCGAAGTATTCTACGGTTCAAGTTATATAAGGTAATCTCTTATCACGAAATATCACATACGGTATTATTAAATTGTAAGCAAAATTGCAATTTTCACCACACTCAATTCTCCCCAACACTAAACAAAATACACCAAAAATATCATATCGGCACTCGTCATAGAAATAAAAAAAATAATATATTCTTACTTTTTTAAATGTTATTATCACGTATTACTTTTTTTACTTTTACGAATGAATTCTATATGTAAACAATAAAGCTAAATTGGAGTGGGCAAATTTAGTTTCTTCGAAGCTCGATAGATCTGTGTCAAATCGTTGGTAGTTGGTGCACGGTGTAATTGATGTTTTGTCGATATGCCAACGTCATAACGAGCTTCGAACGTTTCGGGGTGAATATTGTTCAACTATTGTTCGCTAATCTTCTTATTCTTGTTTCCATTATATTGACAATATAGTACTACTTTTCCTTGAACATTGTTCTGGTGTAAATTCTGCTTCTTTTCAGGTAAATTATGCAACTTGTGCAAGTTCTTCAAAAACTCTTCAACGACTATGTCAAGACTACTCCTCAGAAACTAAAGCTCATCGATGCTTATATGCTCTACATCCTTCTCACTGGAATTGTTCAATTCGCATATTGTTGTCTGGTACGTTTCTCCAATACTCCTTTGTTGTTTGTAACGGTTTCTTAATCTTTATATAGAAAATCGATTCTGAAACAATGTAAGTGAATTTGTGATAAGGTTTCTTAAATAACCCACTGTTAACTACCAGATCTTTGAAATTTAACTACAATTGCTATTTGTCCAAAATCAAATCCCGTCCATTCAGCATGTAGATGAAAAGAACAGCTGTATCTCTGTTGCTTATATTAAATTATATATTCTTTCTGCAGGTCGGAACCTTCCCCTTTAATGCTTTCCTTGCTGGATTCATCTCATCTGTAGCTTCATTTATTCTCGCTGGTAACTTAATTTTTATATGCACAATTTTACATGCATCTTTAAAGAATGAAACTGATAACATAAATGAATGAGTTAATTGTATGTCTTTTCGTTGAAATAAATATTTTCAGCCTGTCTCCGTATGCAAGTAAATGAGGAGAATAAAGAGGAGTTCGATGGAATCAGGTATGACAAGATTTTGCTAGTTAACATTTTTTGATTGTTTCCCCAGTATTCTGAATATTATTAGTATGAAAGTCTGTTATACCGATAATCACAGTTTGAATTAATATCATTAATTTGTTATTTCAGCCCTGAACGAGCTTTCGCTGATTTCCTTTTCGCTCATGCAGTTCTTCATTTGGTTGTAGTTAACTTCTTAGGTTGACTGAATCAAGAGATTTAATCTCTCCTTGTTCTATACTATATTATACTATAGTAATTCTAAATTCATTTAATATTGTAAGTACCAAAGTCATACTGGGCCCTTATGTTCTCATTTATCGATGTTTTATATCTGTATTGCTTGTTGTTGTAGAATTGTTTTTGAAGAAGTATAAGTTATTGTCATCGGGGTCTTATTACAATTGTGATACCATTAATAATTAATAAACTATTTATCAAATATCTTGTTGATTGGTAATTTTCGTCGTTTTAATCGATTTACATATCGCAGAAAAGATAAGTTGTTCTCTAGAATTACATAGAATTGTACTAAGATGAACTACATGAAGCCTTTCTCCGTCGTGAAGCGTGCCTTCACCAACCCTGCATAGTAAGTTCCATGTTCAAGTCTAATTATGTCAATGAATTTTAATGAATGAATTACAGTTACCAATCATATGGAGCATATGGTGGATCTGCCTTCCTTCTCGCTATCTATTTCTGTGAATGGAAGACTGTTGGTCAATACATTCCTCTATGGAATAAGCGTTATCCTCTCAACGACGAATAGAAAGGTTGGTACCTTATTCATTCATTTATTCTTATTATCTTCTATCTGGGTCATAACCAATGTTTTTGGATGCAATGGTGTTATGCAAATGGTACACGAAGAAATCGTATCAACATGAATAATTCAATTCGTGAACCCGTCAGATATATAATAAATAACTGTTTCAGCTGTCGTCATCGATACTCGACTATAGAATACAAAGATGAGGGCAGTTATTACATTCTATCGATTGATTGATATGTAGTAGTGAGATAAATGAATGATAGCCCTATGGATTGATTGGTGTATTACAATGGTTATGTGACCACATTACATGAATATATTATGATGATGGATATGAAAGTGAAAGGGAAGAGAAGAGAAGTGAGTCATAAGGATGAGTCATTCACTCACTATGGCTACTAGATGGTCTCTATTGAGAGAGTATAGATAGAGGATGAAGGAATGTAGAACAACATGGGAGGAGGAGTAATATACTTTGGGTTGAATAGGTTCACATTTCACAATACAACACTATTGTTCACTTCTCTATTTCTCTTTCTCTGATGAATGCTCATCTCTTTCGAGTAAACAATCGATTCATTTCAATGGGTACTTACAGTCAAAACAATTTACTTTTGCCTCTCTATTCGATTTGACCTTTTTCCTTCTCATTTCTTGATTCTTCATTCATTGTCTCTCATTCTATATCCTTGTTGATATTGTATTTCAGATGACAGATCTAGATGATATATTCGGAGAATCATATGCCTGTATTGAACAAGGACTATGTTATGATGATGTCAATGAGAGAGTAAGACATCATTACTGTATATTGAATCATTATTGATTGATATTTGTAGGCATTGGCTCTATCTATGTATGAGAGAGGATTGATTCTATTGAATGAAGGAGAACAAATGGAAGGAGCTAAAGATAATGAATTGTTTAAATATATTAAGGATGCTGAAAGAAGTGTACAACATAGGTTAGTTGTTAGTGGATATGATCGATTCAAATCGTTCCATTATTAAGGATTACGGTATTGAAGAAAGAAGGAATATATCCTATAGTTAATGGGAAAGACGAAGAGGTATGGTATGATTACAGTATCCCCATCATTGATTGTATCATTGTAGACTAAATCAATGATTCGTAATGAAATGAATGTATTTGGAGATGAGGAAGCTGAACTTGTATTCTGTATTCCCGATGGAGTTCAACTATTCTCTATCGATGTATGTATTCTATTCTTATACTATCATACTGTATCTATCATCATATCGATTGATTCATTTCTCTTCAGGATGGTTCAACAACAGCTCCTACATATCCATCTCAATTGAGTATATTCAAGTTTCCTCCTCGTCAACTTCAACCATCTTCATCTTCATCTCCTCCTTCATTCTCTTCTCTTCGTCCTGATGCTATCATTCAGGTTTATACTTTGATCTTTGATTTTTGATCTTTGATCTCTATTTTTACATCTACTTTGATCTTTGATTTTTGATCTTTGATCTCTATTCTTACATCATTGTATTCAAGATTGTAGGTCGGACCATGGACTTATCCTCTCTACAAGGGTCAGACTCCTATTCTTCTCAATGAATTCGGAGCTTATGTTGTATCAAATCCTACTGTAGATCACGCAGGTATTGATTGATTGATTGATTGATTGATTGATTGATTGATTGATTGATTGATTGATTAGTTGATTAATCATTTGTCTATTGATTGTCTTTGTAGATTTAAGCGTGGCCATTCTCCTGCCTACTGATGTGGATGAAACATTGAAGAAACAATTACATTCATTACTCAAGGTACAGTATTCATTCATTATCGATTGATTACGGTAATAATGATTCGTTGTAGGAGTTTGGTGTACTTCGTGAGTCCCATGTCATAACAGAAGAAGATGGATTATCGATTGATGAAAGAAGAAGAGTTAGTGAGAGAATTGCGCGATTCCTTATGAAGAGTTCGTTAGCTTCATTCTATTCTATCATGTGTTTATCAAGTTATCATTCATTAAATTACATAATATTATAATTGATATATCATAGTTAATAGTATAAATTAAGGTGGTGAGAAACTGGCATGGACTGTACAGAAGACATCCGTTAGAACTGCTTCTCTTGTTCATCAAAAATCTGAAAAGTATGTATATTTTTATAGACTCAATACTTTTTAATCATATATTTAATTATGCTTATATGTACAGTACTTTATTCATGTAATATATTGATTCTCATTGAGTGATAGATTCAAATTGATTGATTTGTCCTTCAGATACCGTAGTAGACCTTCTATTGATTGATTTGTCCTTCAGATACCGTAGTGGACCATCAACGGATAAACCGATGAATGTATCTCCAACAGTGAAGAATGGAATAGTTTATATTCATAAAGGAAGTAAAATAGTAGCCAAATGCACTCGGAGACTATGTTAGTATACATTTAATATCATTGTATGTAATAGTAGTAGTCCTATTATTTTTAAATAATTATTGTTCTAGACTAGACTTTATTCGGTACAAAAAAAAGATGATTGTACATAATTGATAGATAGTTGAGTATACGATGATGGGATGGTGGCAAAGTATATTGTTACAATTACTATAATAGTTTTTCTAACAATAAGCCACTTGTTCTGAGTGAATTTGTTAATGATAATAATCATTGTAATTTCAGTGGATACGATAGGAAATATCGGAGTTTCAGTTGGAAGAAAAGTAGCTAATGGAGCTAAGAGTACATTTGGTGATGGAAAAGGAGGAGGAATCGTATGTTTCCCCTTTGTATTCATTATTATTATCATACGTAGGCAAGACTTTCCAATTTTTGCGATCTGGCTGCAATCAGTTTGAGGAGAGACCGACATTCATGTACATATATGATTTCTAGACCTTTGGGCTTTAGTTTTTCCTCTTTAAAAGGCTTTAAAATTGCTATTTTCACCAAACAATATATGCCTTATATCCAGAGATTTATGTATTTTATCCATGTATGCTTATTAAGCTGTAAACTTAATATAGCGTGATGTATATATAGACAATGTATATAATTGTAGGTATCAGGTACAATAACAGTGATTGGTGGGGGGATATCAGGAGTATCAACTGTATGGATTGCATTGGAAGATGCTAGTAAAACTCTATGTAGAAGTATTGCTGATGATACTGTTGGAGTTGTTAAAGTCAAGTTAGTTATATCACATCTTTCATCATATCAGAGATTAAAGATCATTCATATTTTTTTATATTGGAATATTTGATTTGATAGATATATTTGATTGGTTTGTAATATGTACAAGTATTGATTATAGATATGGAGATGAAGCAGCAGAGACAACTCATCATACATTATATGCAGCAGGCCATGGAAGTTTAGCTGCTGCACAATTATGGGATCTAGGACCACGATCAATTGCTGGAAGAATGGCTAGAAAGGCTGGAATTCAGGTATTCTACACTATTATTGATTGATTAGTATTATATTGATTGATATTGGTTGTTTATAGGTTGTGAAAGACTTGGATTCATCACAAAAGTATGAGAAGAAGGAACCATTGACTGATAACGATAAGAATGGAAAGAAAATGAATTAAATTATAATTATATTTTGTAATCTAACTATTGTATATTCATTGTAACAGAGTATTCTAATGTTTATTAGTTTTGTATTGTATAACTATCGTTTTATTAATTACATCATTTAATCTTGCCCCATCTATAGTCTAGTCTTGCCTACACTTGATAACATCGATTAATCTTTCTTTAAATAATATACTTAAAAAACATAATATAGTCTTGCCATTCAAATTCATCCATAATAGGTGATATTGTATTGTAATAAGAGATTGAATAGAATAATTCAAAATTATGTCTAAGTTCAAATGTATGATAAAGTTATTTTTTTAAACTCCATGTTTCTACTCTAAATTTGGTTGGATATCCAGAAAGTACTTGAAATTTTTTGAAAAAAATAATGAAAAAAAGTAAACATTTCGATCGATTAGATGCAGAAATCGAAACTAGGAAAGAAAAAGGAAAAGATTGTGAAGAAGAAGGATGAAGAAGAGGAGGTAGATTGTATTGATTAGATTTTTATTAATTATAATTACCGTCAAAACGAAAAAAAGTGAAACATTTGCCTTATAATTTGGCAAAAGTTCACAAGATTCCCATTTTTAGCATTTTTCATGATCTTGATGAAGTATTATCTCAGATTTTGTTTTGTAGATGTGTTTGCCAAATCCAGATAAGCACGAAAAAAGTGAAAAAATAATCAGGATCGTTGCGGAGCAGAATTGGTATACTGTAGCATACTGTAGAATCTTACTGTAAAATTGCTTCCATCGCGCTTTTTTCGTCTAATCATGGATATATCTAGCATTACCTGACTTCTTATTGCGAATGTGCACTTTTTGGCTGCAAAACGGGTATACTGTAGAAAATCATACCGTATACCTGATTCACAAAACAGCGTTCACAGTGATTGATTTAAATTTTTTTCTTCATAGGTCAATTAGGTAAGCCCAGTGATGCTCAAATACCCTGTTGTCTATTAAAAACTAGTAACCGCGTTTAGATATCATGATTCAAAATTTTCAAAATCTTGTGAACTTTTGTCAAATTATTTGACAAATCGTTTTGACGGTATACTATTACATTGATATGATTGATGTAGGTTAGTGAAGTAGAAGATGAAGATGATGATGAAGTATTGGATTTGGGAGGAGAAAGTGATGATAATGAAGATGAGGATGAAGATGAAGAGGTCAGTAGGAGATTACTGTAGTTTATGATAATATTGATTGATTGAAGGATGGAGATGATGAAGAAATGGACGAAGAAGAAGTAGAAGAAGAAGAGGAGAATGAGGTAATTACAAATCAATTATCTTATCAATCAATACATATTTCTTCTTAGGATAATAATGAAGATAGTGAAGGAACAGAAGTAGTGGAGAAGAAACAGAAGAAGAAAGGAAAATTGATTGTGAATTCTGATGAATCTTCTGTTGATATGGAGGCTAAAGAAAGAAAGTCAGTGAATTATGATTATTTCGAATTATTGATTGATAATATTATCTTTGTTGTTGTTTGATGATTATATAATTGAAGATCTGGAGTACTTTATATCTCTCATATTCCTCCATTATTTACTGTATCAAGAATGAGAAATGAAATGGAAAAGTTAGGAAAAGTTGGAAGAATTTTCCTTCAAGTAAGTTCTATCAATTATTGAATCGTTAAATCAATATTGATTATATCCATTCATATCAGAGTTTGGGGTTTCAATTAATATTACTATTCGATATGGATTACTGTATAAATTGATCAACTGGAGTCATTGATTCAATTAATAGATGAATGGAGTAGTGTAAGAATGAATGCTTTTAAGCCAGAAAAGACTCGTGGAAAAGATGGAAAGAAGAGGAAAAGATATACTGAAGGATGGGTTGAATTTGTATCAAAAGGACAAGCAAAGAGAATAGCTCTATCAATCAATAATACTCCTGTTACCGGAGGAAGACGAAGTGTTGCTTCTGGAACATTATGGAATTGCAAGTATTTATCAGGGTACGATAGAATATATTGATTGACTATGATGATGTATTGATTAAATATGATGATATATTGATTGGTTATAGATTTAAATGGATTCATCTAACTGAACAATTGGCATATGAAAAGAAATTGGAGAATATTAGAATGAGAAGTGAAATCAATCAAGCTAAGAGGTACTATAATTATTGATTTTTTGTTTTAGAAATATGGATTGGTTGATGCATTATGTAATTTATTGATTGATTGTTATTATAGAGTAGCTGAACATTTCACTGAACAAATCGAGAAAGGAAAACATTTGAAGAGATTAGAAGAAAAGGTTTGTATAAGTGATTGGAGGATAGATCATAGATAGATCAATAGAATACTATAAGTAGATCAAATATCAATCGATATTATTATACAGTCAATCAATAATCACTGAATATTATTTAAGGTAATGAAGAAGAATGGAGTATGGGAGGCATTCCAGAGACAGATTTCACAGAGGAAATCAATCAATGCAAAGAAGAGTGCAAATAAAGAGAAGAAAGCAGCTAATGCTGGTGCTATTGATGATAGTCTCATGAAAATGATCTTTAATGATTAAATAATCAATCTAATCAATATTTATATATTGTATGAATCGATTGATTATTAGTCATCTCTTTCATTCGTTTCTTTCAAAAGTTCATCACTTTTGCATTTCTTCTATTGAATTGTTGTTGTTGTTATCTCTCTTTTCATTCTCATTCAATATTTCATTTGTTGTTGTCTGTTATTCTTCATATGAAAGAGAAAGGAGATTGATATGTTCATTCATTTATCCGAATCATTATTGATTGATAAAGTTATTGATATGATATGATGTATTCATGATTTGAGAACATTCTCAATGAAATGACCTCTAACATTTCCAGGAGGTGAATAGTTAGCCACAACATAATGAGTTCCCTTCTTAGATGTTGCAATTCCTACTCCGATATGAGTTGATCCCTTCAATTGATTCATGATCTACTTTTATCATATTCATACATACCTTCCATAGTAATGCAGTGAAATGTCCAGTATTTCCACTGAATGTTCCCTTCACGAAATCATAATCTTCGATCTCTTTATACCATGACTTCGTTGCACCAGTTGCTATTATTGATTACTGTAGACACTTAGGGTTACGGTAGATCGTACCTGGTAGATTAGTAGCACAATAAACATTCTCTCCATATTTACCATCTTTTGCTTCTGAACTGTGTTCCAACTTATCATTTCTAGCTAGTTTCTCTGCGAATGATTGAGCTGCTCTCAAGATAATATTGATTAGTATATTGATTATTAGATTTGATCTAACTTATTAAGAGACTCATCGAATTTGAGTGGAGGAGATTTGTGCTTGGCACGATAAGCATTATGATCTACGAGGATCTGAATGGATTACGGTAGATATCGTTAATCTATGAGGAGCACTGTAATCTTAAAGATCAAAGATCAAACCTCAGCTCTCATTTCATTCAGACTCTTCTTCGGTAGTGAATTCTCATTAGAATCTTTCGTTTCATCTCCATACAAGAGTGTGATGTTACTCTAAAGTGTATAGTATTGATTTATCTTTGATCTTTGATCTTTGATCTCTAACCTGAGTCTCAGCTACTGGTTCTCCTTGATACAATAGACATAGAAAGAGTGTTCCTCTCTTAGATCGAGATATTCCACATCCAA
The DNA here is from genome assembly GCA_943737045.1 of Parapristionchus giblindavisi. Classification (NCBI taxonomy): domain Eukaryota; kingdom Metazoa; phylum Nematoda; class Chromadorea; order Rhabditida; family Diplogasteridae; genus Parapristionchus; species Parapristionchus giblindavisi. The sequence continues at coordinate 28,451 of CALSFV010000487.1, forward strand.
GTTTACGGGAAGACTATACAATATTATGAATATTATTGAATATGATAGAATAGAACATACATGAGAAAGCATTTGACTCAATTGAGGATTTGATCCACCACGTCCATTTGAATAGAAATGATTAACAACATTCTCAGCTTAAATTGATCTTTGATCTTTGATCTCTCTATCGATTGCCTCGCTATGTTCACAATCAAGTGTATTTGCATAGATGGCAAATATTACACACCCTTCACTCTTTTATTCTCTCAAATAAAGTGAATAATAAACCTTTTACTCCAGTTCCTGAACACGAATAAAGAATCTCTCCATAGGATGAATTTGATGTCTCTAATTTCTCTTTTGTTGCCATCGAATTAGCTGCTTCTTGAGCACTCCTACAATGATTGATCTTTGATCTTTAGATTCCACATTCGAAGTAGATCTTTGATCGTCTTAGTCTAGAACATATTTTTCTATGATGTACTTTCTATTTTAGCCTTGGGCTTATTCTTTCGTCTCAAGGGACAAATCTAGAAAGATAATCGGAAACGTGCCCTTTTATAACAAAACTAGCAGCTTTACACAAAATGTATAGAAGTTCTGGAAAAAAATCATAAATTCATCTCTATACTCTTAATTTTCTCTTTTTAGATACGAAAGTGTCGACAAATGTATGAAATCAACGCTCCGCCCCTTACTTGCCGCGCATCTCTATCACTGAACCCGTCTGGTGTTCGCCGCGCGCAGAATGTAAGAGGCGACATTTTGAGTGCATAGTCGGTTAATACCCAGTATCTCAAGGTACGATTGGGCTTCTGACCGGATATCCTCTGTGTTAGAGAACCAAAGTTTTTGGGCAGCTTCGCGGGGGTTTCCCGGGAGCAAAAATTGTCAGGTGAAGATCAGGTTGTCTTTTTTCGCTATTCCTTCATTCGTTTTATATTTTATTGAAAAATAAAGTGGATACATACTTGTTCATTTGGTCATCATAAGAGATAGAAGGAGCATCATGAAGTGAACGGATTCGATTGTGCTCACTTAAGATCTTAACAAATCAACTATTACCGTATCAGGAATGATAATGGAAGTACAGTACCTTTTGACGTATTTGATCCGATTCCTTTGATGTATAACCAATTGGAGATGGTAGAGAAGACTTGTTACCCATGAAGAAATTCTAGATGAGGAAGAGAATGAAAAGGGGGAGGAATGAAGGAATGAAGAGATAGAGAATGTTTGAACTATTCCACAATGAATCTATCTATTGTATAAAAGTGACGGAATATGAGAAAAGGGCACGACATGCTTCTCCCTCTCCCTATGCACTTCTCATGAGATTCTCTCCCTCTAGGGATATGGCAACATTTGGGAAGTTGAAGTTAGACTTCATTCAACTTGAATTGTTTGATTAAGAATAGAATGAATTGATAGATGATAGAAGTGATGATTGAATTGAACTAATTCTATTGAATCACTTACCATTTCTTATTCTTCTTCTATTCCTCATCTAAGGAGATCATTCTTTTTGTATGATTCTCTTTATCAAACTGAATCATCAATATACAATCATATGCTTATTCAATATATTTTATCTTCTTCTTTCTGTCGTTTGTATTACTCAACCAAACATGCAAAACCATCATTGTTATATCACATGTAAATATGAGTAAGAAAGGAAATAGTCAAAGTTGACAATGGAATAAAAGATTTATGATTGGCAATAGTAAATAAATCGACGCATATTGTTTCAAGTAATCAAATGAGAATATGGATAATATATAGAAGTGTTTATCATTCGTAATAATTAAATTTACTGTTTACTTCTTCATGGTGTCGTACTATATTATTAGTTTTTGTTACGATTTTATTATCACGTTTATAACAAAACAGAGAAAAAAGAAGACCCGTTATACAAGGCATACTATACAACGAATTATTCATATCAATTAGATTTCCCATAGACAATCAATACTAAGAGGTATCGATCTACAGTATACCATAGGATAAATTCTATGTGAAAGGTCAATCAGTACCGTATTCCAAATAAAGGTTAAATACTATAGTAATCTTAGAATTGTTCAGTTAGATCTTCAGGATGATAATAATCAGAAATCAATCGATACATATGAGAAGGAAGGACTGCTCCACTGTTAGATATATACAATGATAACTGAAAATGAAGATACAGTAGCAGCCAAAAGTATTCGCCTAATACTTTGAAAAATCATAACTTTTGACTCAGATGAGCAATCGGGCTCATGTTTTGGCAGGATACTATAGTACTTGTGGACATCATATCCTACTCTAGTTGTTATGATTCGTCGTCGTTGTATTGTGTAGCGATGCTGGAACCCCTCTATACTTACGCAGCGATAATTATTTCCTCAGCGGGATTTTTCTGTGACTTGTTGTTAACAGTGTATGAACAACATTTACTGAGGAGTAGAACCCGCTATGCGATCCTTTTCGAAATTTCCGACACCCCAGAATTTTGGCAAAAATGTCATAACTTTGTGTTCAGTGTTCCTGTAGGCTCAAAACTTTGCAGAGATAATAGTACATGAGTGATACAAAACCTGACTGAGTATGAGCTCGATCGGTTGAATTTTGAGAAATTTCAAAAATTTATTTTTCTTATTTTTCGATATACGGGAAGTACCTGCTCATATCAATTTCCATTCTGTTTAACAGCCAGATGTCTTCTATATATAGTAGACGGCAGTTTACTATTGTTTCACTAAATTTCGATTTCTTCGAGAGAAGTTATAATTAGAGAAAAGAGGTCGAAAATTGTTAGAATTTTTTTTTACGATTTTTTCAAAATTCTCAGAATTTGTCCGATAAGGCTGACACTTTGCCATAACAATTATCATGATGATAGAAGATGATAAGTATAATATAATCGCTAGCGATGCTATTTTAGTCCCACAAAAAATAATTAAAATTTTTGAATGGCCTGAAAAATTCGTACCCTTACAAATTTCGACCTCCTTTCTCCACTTATAACTTCTTTCGAAGAACTCGAAATTTTTCGAAACAATAGTAACCTGTCGTCTACTGTATATTGAAGACATCTGGCTGTTAAACAGAATGGAAATTGATATGAGCAGGTACTTCCCGTATATCGAAAAATAGGAAAAATAAATTTTTGAAATTTCTCAAAATTCAACCGATCGAGCTCATGCTCGGTCAGGTTTTGTATCACTCATGTACTATTATCTCTGCAAAGTTTTGATCCTACAGCAACACTGAACGCAAAGTTATGACATTTTTGCCCAAATTCTGGGGTGTCGGAAATTTCGAATTTCTCAGAGGAATGCATTAACCCGAAAGGATCGCATAGCGGATTCTACTACTCAGTAAATGTTGTTCATACTCTGTTAACAATAAGTCACAGAAAAATCCCGCCGAGGAAATAATTATCGCTGCGTAAGTATAGAGGGGTTCCAGGTTCGCTACACAATACAAAGACGACGAATCATAACAAGGGGAGTAGGATATGATGTCCACAAGTATTATAGTATCCTGCCAAAACATGAGCCCGATTGCTCATCTGAGTCAAAAGTTATGATTTTTCAAATTATTAGGCGAATACTTTTGGCTGCTACTGTATTTAATCTTATTTCGAATTTAAGGTGTTGAGGGTGGAGAGCATGATGGTAAAGAACAAAGATATATGAGTATATATTATAGGTAAAATGAATGGTATAGGTTAAATAAATACCAAATACATACCAAATGAGCAGGAACGACATCAAATACAGGTGATAGAATGATTCGATGTTTCATCTTTTCAGCCATACTCAAATCAATCGATTAATCATCATACCAATTGGATTGAACAGTACCTGATACTCAATCCAACTGATGATTGTGATTGAACTGCTGTAGATGCATCCGCTGAGAAATATGGAGCTATCTAAATAATCACAGTAAATAATCAATAAAATATTTAACTACAGTAATCAAGAAGACAAATAACACTACTTTATAGAATGCAGCAACAGCGTGTACGGGTACAGCATGTCTAGATGCAGCATGGGCAATCGATAAACTACCAGCCGGCATAAGACATGATCCATCAGGGAATACTGTAGCACATGGGAGAAGAACCTAAAGAGATAATATTGATTGATATATGAGATAAAAGAATATACCTTAGTAACATCAGGCATATAACTGGCAACATCTCGAAGAGAAATAGAAGATGCATAATCAGGACATGATGGATCATCAAAGCTTACTGATACTGATAACACCTTTAATCAATTCATATACAATAGTTATCATGAATAATGTACCTGTCTCATCTTAATCGATCTTCTAGCACTTTCAAGGAATAGACGAAGAGTTGGAGAGGAATCCAATCCAAACCTCAAGAGTATTCATTCACAATTCATATGGTATACTGAAGACGTACGTTAGTACTGTATCGTTCAATTGGAGCACGTCAGATACTCTAGATACGATCGATTCTCGAGATGTTTCCAATTCAGCCAATACCTACAATCAGGTATTTATGAAACTGATATCCAAACAATACCAATACTCCATTGGCTAATACTTTCTCTGCTTTATTTATAAGTATGTTATTGAGTGGCTGTACCTCTTTCACAGCTGCGATGAGTCCCTTTCTCATTTTCTTTCCAGCAGATGTAGCATTGAGAGAGTCGTCGTCTTTCCTCCATAGAGTATTCAGAGAATCATAAGGATTACTCAATTCCTGTAATATACAATAAACCGTAAAAAAGTTGATCATAAGAGGGATAAATAAAAGATATACATGATATACCTTATCAACACCATAGAGTGCTCGAGTATTCTCTTCTCTGGCAAGTTTCATCGCGATCAAAAATACATTTCTGACTACGAGTTCAGATGGGGCCAAAGCAATCACAACTGATAGATGACCACGTAGAACCGATAGAAATTCCCTATATTGATAATGTACAATGAAGATGAAGCGGGACGAAATTACACTTACTCGATGTTCTCATACTTTTCTTGGGCAACGATCTTCCTGATGAAATTGATTGATGCCTGAGCGATTGTCAAAGAGTTGTGTCGCTTGTTTCTATAAGATTGACCATCTCAATTCAAAATATGGGAGACAATAATAATTTGAGCAAACCAACCCTTTGAATAAGCTGTGAATGAAGGCTGTCCGAATTTCCGTAAACTCAACCGCCGCAGTGCCTTCAGTCTGTGCCATGCTAGGCTAAAATTCAAAACAAACGAGTAAATATATTATATATAACGAAATTAACTAAATTGTTAAATGATGTAAATTTTGAGTATTGAAGAGTGCGTGCAAAACAAACGACATTTACTCGATCTATTTGACGGTTACGGCTTCGATCAATGATTGAACTTATTTTGCAGAATTTTGAATCCATATTGAAATCAATAATCGTAGTTGCAAAATTTTTTCGTACTTCGATGTCATCTCATTAATGTACAAGACATACTTTCTATTTTCTCACATATTATTTTATTGTACACATAACATGTCTCTTAAGTGGTGTAAAGTTCTCTAGCGCACGTTTGTCTAATCTTGACCGAACCTTCACTTTCAACTCATTTCTCCATTTTTTTTTCATTTTATCAATTCAGCATGGCTCAACTTTGTCGAATTATTTCCTCTCGTTCAATTTCTACTACTATTTCTAGGGTTAGTTCATATTTTTTTTTATATTTCAGCTTTCTATAGTTCATTGCATTGTTTTATATTAAGGGAATGGCTTCAAATCCCCTCGTTGATATGCTTGGCCGTCTTAATCATGTAGCCATTGCTACCCCTGATATCGAGAAGGCCTCTCAATTCTACCGTAATCTTGGCGCTAAAGTCTCCGAGAAAATAGTATGTTGTTATAATACTGTAGTTGTTATGATGGATTGATTAGTCATGCCATAGGCTCAACCTGAACATGGAGTGTACACAGTATTCGTTACTCTTCCCAATTCAAAGATTGAACTATTGTATCCTCTTGGAGAGAAATCACCCATCCAAGGATTTCTTGACAAGAACAAGCAAGGAGGAATGCATCACATTTGTATTGAGGTATACTGTAGTCATTGTCTATTCAATTAATTATTGATTGATCTGTAGGTGAAAGATATCAATGAGGCAATGAAGGTTGTTAAATCAAAAGGAGTCAGAACCTTGGCTGAGAAGCCTAAGATTGGAGCTCATGGAAAACCTGTTGTATTCCTTCATCCAAAAGATTGTGGTGGAGTTCTCATTGAGATGGAACAAGAATGAAATAATCAATATCATTATTATGTATAGTATATACCGTAGATAATAATTTCTCTTGTACATCATATGTGTCAATGTTCTTCTTCTTGTAGTGTATATAGTAGATGAAGATAGTTTTGTATCAATTGACACCCCCCACATTTCATTAACATAAATTTATAAACTTCTTTCATTCTTTTGCATTTCACATGAACTACCATTTCTTGAAGCAAATAGCTCTGCTTCAGACCTTTTGGTCCAAGAAGATCCGTTAAATTGTTCCAATAGTTGACATTAATAGAATTATAATCGAAATATGTCATATGAGCGAAATACTCCAATTCAAGAAGCCTTAAAATAAATGGAAAATGTACAACAGCCCTTTAACTAGAGTAGTGTAATCACTTTCTACATCATTGTTATTAGAATAGTATATATTAATATGTGTATTAAATATTTTATGTCCATTGTTAATCCTAGTTACCGTAACGATTACAAATAAAACAAAATAGTGAAAGTTGTGTAAAAGGATTACGGTAGAGTGCATCGGATCCGTTTAAAATTTCAGCGCGAAAAATTTATTTCTCGGAAAATACAATTAAATCGGAAAATTATCTTTCTGTTATCTTATTCATATGTTTGTTTATGTTTAGTTGAGTGCATTGATGTCTTCTAACTAAAACTTCTCAGGAGGCATGGCTTCTCAATCATGCGAGAAGATCCATGTGTATGGTCGGATTAGACCTTCCAAAAACGGGAGTAGACATAAGGTTCGTTTAAAATGATTTGTTTGAATCCTCTATCTTATTTAACCCCTTTGCAAATTTTGCAGGTAGTAAACATCAACGGAACCTCGATCTCAATAGCTCTGAATGACGAAACGAAGAACTTCGGATTCGATGGCGCTTTCGGAGAAGATTCCACGCAGGTAACTGTTTGTGTTTCTAACTCACAATTCAAGGATATATTTGAGGAACAAATATTCGAAGTTCTTCGAAGAGTTGTTTCTGGTACACTAGATGGCTACAACTCGACTATCTTCGCATACGGTCAGACTGGATCAGGAAAAACTCATACCATGGTTAGTTATTATATATTTTCCTTTGATTTGATGTTGTTGTTATGAACTACTAATGATCTTCTACATTCAGATTGGTCCTACCGGTAAATTGGATCAACAAGCAGGGATTATTCCGAGAAGCTTTCAATTGATTTTTGCTCATCTTGAGCAGAAATTGGAAGAGGTTCGTTTGTTGAAGTATTAATTCCATTGCAAATGCAACCTTAATTATTCTGCAGCTTGGAAGGGATTCGTTCAAGTTTGATATGTCGATCTGCATCGTTCAGATCTACAACGAAATTATTTATGATCTCATTTCAGGAGAAGAGAAACTCAGATTGAGGTATACTCTTAATTATTGTAAATTGGTAAATATTGATAATTATTGTAGTCACGATAAAGAAGGTTGTATTGTTGTTCGTGGAGCAGCTGAAGAATATGTTAAGAATGTATCAGATGCTATGGGAGTATGTTGATTCCCAATCAATAATGAATGTTATCTAATCAATTATAGGTTGTAATGAAAGGATGGGAGAATAGAATTGTTGCTGAGACAGGAATGAATAGAGCTTCGTCTCGTTCTCATGCCCTTGTTCTTGTCAAGGTTTTCATTTATCATCTCTTATTCTATTGATTATTTAATGTTATAGATCAGAACAGAAGAAGTTCATGGATCGATAAGTACACAAAGAAGTGCATCTCTCAATCTAGTAGATCTTGCTGGTAGTGAAAGAGTATCACAATCTAAGGTCGAAGGACAACAATTGAAAGAGGCTACTTATATTAATAAGGTTAGATATATTACTTTTGGCAAACCGCCACTAAACATTGAAAATGTATCTGCCTAACCTCGGAAGATTCTTGAATTGTAGCCAGTCACTTTATATAATATCACTTGATACGATATCCAGGGATCCATGAACAGTTGGAAAAATTAAAATATTTGGAATGATATTATTTAACCATTTCGTTGTTGCTGTGATCGATGTAGCGATTGACGTATGCATGACATCAAAAATAATCATTATCCAATAGAAAATATGCGTTTAAATAAACGAACTTTATAATTATAATGTTTAATTGAAGTCTCTTCTGACACTCAAACGAGTAATTAGAGAACTGGCAGAGTCAAAGAATAAAGGATATAATGGACACAGGTACTCTCACATCTTATACATAGGTCGAATAGCTAGGTTACCGGTTTTCAAAATCCGGTCAGGTTTTTCGATTTTTGGCAAATTTGGCTAAAAATCAGCTCAGGCTTTTCGATTTTTGTGAAATTTTGGCTCAAAATCCGGTCAGGTTTTTCGATTTTTGTGAAATTTTGGCTCAAAATACGGTCAGCCTTGGTACTTTGCAACATACTTTTCGACCTATGATCTTATATCATATTGATTGATTAATATATTATAGAGATTCATTACTGACTCATATTCTGAAGGATTCATTTGGTGGAAACTCTCGAACTGCTGTCATCATCAATGTTCATCCAGACAAAGAGTAATCTATCTATCAATGACATGATCTTATTATATTATAAGTAATTAAATCCTTATTTAAGGTACTATGCAGAGACTATGAGCACTTTGAAGTTCTCGACTGAAGTTAGAATGATTGAGAATAAACTAATTGTGAATGAAGATCTCAAAGGAGATAGTGTTCTTGCATTCCAAGTTGAGATTAGAAGATTGAAAGATCAATTGGAAGAAGCTTCTAGATTGGTATGAAACATATTCATATTGATTCATTTGAATGATTATTCATTGTCGAATGATGAACGTGTTGGACAATTACAAGAGGAGATTGAGAGATGGAAGGAAGCAGCTAATCGATATGAAAGACAATTAGCTCTATCACAAGCTCAATATCGTAATATGTCTATGGCTGTGAAGAGAGAAGGACATGGTATCGTAGATCATTCATTATCTATTTATTGATTAATACTTTGAGCAGGATGTTTGACTAAGGAAGATGAGATTTGGGAGAAGAGTATGAATGAGGTTTGAATGATTGAATGATGAATATATGATATGATTGATGTTTAGATAGCAGAATCATCAAAGAAGAATCTTGGAATGATTCGTGATATTGAATCAATTGATATGAATGCTACTCTACAAAAGCTCCAATTGGTAAATGAACAATTGGTTAATGTAAACAATACACCATATTACTCAGTTCGAATTCGAGAAGATTGAACTTCAAACTGAGTTAGAAGAGGAACGAAAAACTAAGAATGCTCTCCAGGAAAGACTCAATAGGTATACTGTACTTCATTGATTGGATATATTGATTTATTGATCGATTATAGATATCTGGAAGGATCAATAAGTCCTCGTCGTGGACAATCATCATCACAGGAATCAATTGGTCCATCTTCATTATCGATTGATTCATCAAAGAAGATGAGAAGGCGAACAATGTATACTCCATCTAATAAACATAGACAATCAACATTCTTCCGTTCTGTTCTCAATATTGAAGAAGAAGTAGGAGAAATGATTGAGGTATCGATTGATTCATTTGTACCATTACCGTAATCTATTGATTGTAGGAACAAGCTGCGGCTGCTGGAGAAGAAGATAATGAGATATTAGAAATGGAGATAAAGATCAATACTCAGGCTCAAATCATTGATGATACTAAGCAGGTACTGTAGTCTATTGAATGAATAAATAGATCATTATTGATTGATCTATATCGTGATTATATTTGAGGAATGTTCCAATTTGACATCGATGTTAAGTGAAAAGGAATTGATTCTATCAGAGAAGATGGAAGAGATTAGAAAGATTGAGGAAGAAAAGAAGATTGAAAAGGATAAAAGAGAAGAGATTGAGAAGACTTTTCATGAACTACAATTGAAGATGACTGTTAAGAATGAAGAAGTAATATCATTTCATTCTTATCATATATTGATTTATTGATTGATTATAGATGAATGAAATGGAAAGATCAAGAAATGTATTGATGAGTGAAATAGATGAGATGAAACAAGTCATTGAAGGACTCGAATCAGAAGCTGAATTGAAGGAATCCATGCATAAGGATGAATTGAGAGCTAAAGAAGAAAGACTTCGATCTAATCTCTCGGATAAGGAAGCTAAGGTTCACTTCATTTCATTCATTATTAATTGATGATGGAGAGGATATTTATAGGAAATTGATTTGAGAAATGAAATCGATGAATTGAAGAAGAAAAATGAAGATTATGAATTGCAAATGGAAAATAATGAAAGTCAGAAGAAGGTATTAATAGATCACTTTATTTGTTATACATTTAATGATTATAGGCAATGAATGAAATTATTGATGTTATGTATAAGAAGAATAGAGAATTGATTGATGAGAAAAATAAAATAGAATCTGAGGTTTTTTTTTATTATTGATTAAAGCAAATAAATTAATATATTGATATGATATAGGTCTTAACACTTCGTCCTACACTGAATGATTATAAGAATGATTTGAAGAAGAAGGAAGATGAAATAGATGATCTGAAGAGAACGATGTGAGTTAATAAAGTATATCTATGTATTCTGTCTTTGTCGATGTATTTATATTACAGTAATTCATCATCATTGGAACATCGATCAGAAGTAGATGAACTTGAATCTCGATTGGAAAGATTGAAAATGGAATCAACTGATAGATATAATGAACAATCTCGTATTCATTCTAATCGTGTTATTAGTCTGGAGAATGCTATTGTGAGTGAGACAAATGATATAAGAAGGGGGCGGAGTCACTCTTTCCACTCTATTAAGAGTAAAAGAGGACAAGGTGATCATCATCCCCCTCCTTCTATTATCAATCATCATTCTAATGTACGACTTGTTTCTAATGTAAGCATCTTATTTCCCATATCTATCTTCTCCCCCATTTGATTGTCCGCGGATGAATCAATCAATAATCTTATTATATTGATTGTAGGAGACATATAAGGCTAATCTAGCAACAAATGCTGAAGAATATTCAGTAAAGATTAGAGAAATGATGGAAGAATTTGATGAATCGAAAAGATCTGAAAGAACGAAGATGATTGATATGGAGAAAGAGAATGAAAGACTACAAGAGGTATACTGTATCTATTGTATTCTTCAACTTATTGATTGATTACAGAGATTAACTCTAACTGAACAAATGAAGAATGAGTTGGATGAACATGTCCAATCTGTCTCTAATCATGCAAATAAAAAACAGAAGGTATACTGTACATATTATCGACTGTTATTGATTGATTGATTGCAGTTTCATTTATTCGAAAGAGTTATGAGAGATAAGGATGAATACAAGGTATATTGATATTGAATACGTTGTTCATTATATTGTATTGTCTAGGAGAGAATAATTCAATTAGAGAAGATACTTCGTGCTCATAATATAGTGTTCCCTATGCCTCCAGTTGTTCGAATGAATAATAGAAGAGGAGAAGAGAATGTTCCTCCATTAAATGAAACGAATGATAATGGATCATCTCAATCTAATAGACGAACACGGTATCATATATATCTATCTAATCTTTCTCTCTCAAAATAGACCATTGGGATCGTGATCGATAATGTTGATAATGACTATTGATTTCAGTGCTACAAAAGATGCGGTTCCTGCTGCATCTACTAGAACGACCAGATCAAGCAATAAGAACTAAAGTAGTATCAACTTATTATTCATATTCGTGAGTGAATCGCCATATCTGATAGATTATTCCATCATATCTGTATTTATTATGTTCTCCCACTATTAGAAGGATGTCCGTGTAAACAACAGGGATATGCCTTTTTCAATTTTTATTCTCGAAAAATGCTTCGGCGTAGTATATCCATTGTATTTTTTCGTTTTTTCGAAAGCCTTCATTAACATTAACATCTACATGCCCTCCCTTGTCATTGGTCCTTTCAACAATCATTCTCTATACCGTTGACGTTGCCCTTCTCAATCTTTCTGTGAATAAGCTAATTTTTGCTTTAATCTATGCTTAATTTATTGATGGAATGGAGTACTATTTAAATAAATGGGTATTTTTATCATTATAATAATGAAGAGATTGATAGTATATTACAAGAAGCTATGCTCAAATGTGTACATACAATCACAAGAATGTAAAATGAATGAATGTTGACTAGCCAAGCTGGCATTATGAATGAGAGAATGAGAGTGTATTACAATTGGGTACTACGAACGATTAAAACGTGAGATCAATTATACAAATAGATTATAAGTATTATGTAAAGAGATGTTTACGTATTTCTTGTAGTCTCTTTCGTGCATCGATCACACGACGTTCCTATAATGATTCAAGTAATCGATAGAATGAATAATGTATGTACATACTTGTGATTTGATATCATCATCACTAACAGTGATAGCAGATACAAGTGGTTGTTCTGTATCTACATTTCCTCTTGGATTACATTCAATTGTTTTCCCATCTGCTTTCTGTCCATTCACACAAGGATTCAATGGATTGTGAATGGCTGAACAAAGTGATGCCGCTGCTGCCTACAATCAATCAATTCACATTTCACATACACATATATTCATTAACATTATGAACAATAACTTAATAAATTACAGTTATTACGATAAAATAAGATAGGATAAAGATCCGAATATAAAAAATACCTGTTGTCCTATGACATCCGTCGCTGGTTGGAGACGTAATGGTAATTCTAGAGTTGACGTCAAAGTCTTAAATATAGAATATGACTAATGCAGTAAACTCATTACATTCAATGATGGCATAATGATACGGAACATGTATATTTAAATAGAGGATCAACTTACATCACCATCAACATCAATCTTATCAGCGATATGAAGAGGAACACATGCTGCCACTCCTTCCAATGATTTAGCCCACATCAACTGAATATATCATCATAAGATATTCAAATTGAATAATTCAATTAATATATTGTTTGACAGATCATTCCATTCGTACCTGTACAGGTTTCTGTTGACTTCCATTAACACCTCTCTTCAATTGATCAGTCGTGGGCTTCTTATTATCTCTACTACGCGTTGTATGTACAAGAGTTACTGGTTGTTTGAATATCGACACTGTCTTTCTCCTTCAAATCATCATTTGTCTTAATATATATGATAAATACTACCATGGAGCCATAGTGAATCCATCAAATCCAGTCTTTCCACTATTATTTCCAGTATCTTTCTTGGTTTTATTATGAGCCCCCCTTCGTCTCAATGGATCAGCTTCTGATACTCTACCACGACCCATCTATTAATACGTATATTTAACGATAAATCACTGTCTATAAGTATGTACGATAAGTATGTAGAAGCGATTGCAACGCTTGTTTATGAGAAACAAATGGAAATTGATAATACAGTTTATTTAAATTGAGATACATGTTAAGCGGAATATTCGGGCCGATGTGGTTTAGCAGTGCAGATCATTATCAGAAGTTTTCGAAATCGTTTTGAGTAAGAAATGACAGTGTTCAGATTAGCAAACTTCCAAACACGAGGTAAAATGGTAGATGGGATATTTGTCAATCTTGAAACCTGGCATCACACATTTGGCCAAACGAGAAATCGATAATAACTCTAATAATTAACTAGTATATCCGGGTTAATAAATTAAAACGAGACCAATATCGAATTAAATTATGATCATAAAGTATGAAATGAATTCAACAAAGAATGAGTACGCAATGGGTTGAGAACGAGAATGATAAGATTACTGATTACTTTGACCATCATTTGAGTCATCTCCATGACGTCTTTTGACTCCTCTTCTAGTAGGAGCTGTAGCATCTCCAGCAGCAGCTTCTTCGCCTTCATCTGTAGCCTCGTAGTCTTCAGTCTCATCTTCATCCGACATAATGTGACTGTTTTGGAGATATGAAAGACCCGGCCCATCATCATCCTCGTCCTCCTCATCTGTTACCTGCCAAAATTCAATTTAATTTTAAAAAAATGTTTAAACTCGAATTAAAAGTGAATTCAAGCTATGTAAAAACCGACTTCATCGTCATCTGCATCCTCTGCTTCTCCTAGATCTTCATCATCAAAATCAATAGGATCTCCATTGATGTCTTGACCATCAAGATCTTTGAGATTGGGTATAAGGTCGAATATTTTGTCTCTAAAATTAAGGTATCAGTTTTTCTAAAATACGAAGTTTATTGAAAAAAATTATTGAGTGTATTCAACAACAAAAAGAAAATGAAATGCACAACGAAAGAAATTTCAAATGGATTTAGAATGTAAGAAAATTTCTACTGTTCCAACCTGAATTCCGGGGTCTTTTCAACTTCATTGCCGAATGTGTCCAGGGAAATAAGGTTCGACAAACTCTTCAGATGTTCCAATTGAGATAACTCTTTGAACTGGTTATCTGCGATCAATAACTTCTCAAGTTTAGGGCATTGTGAAGCCTGCAAATGATTACATCCAACCATTATTTCGTACTACTTTAAAGCTTTCAAGCTTACGAGAATATCGAGTCCATTCTCTAACTTATTCTGACTGAGGTCAAGAACAGTAAGAGCTGATAGAACGGGTAATCCTTGTAAGCTTTTCAATCCAACGTTGATAAGAGAGAGATTGGAGAGTTTAGTCAGATTATCTCCGAGTCCTTGGATGGATTCCGATTTACAGTTATCCAAGTAAAGTTCTTCGATTTCAGCAGGATTACGATTGCGGAGCTCGAGGTTGTAACGGTCTTCCATATCTATATCTGATAATAGATCAATTGAGAAAGTAAAACAAAACAAATACGCGAAAAGAGACAAAGAAATAAGAAAATTCAATTAGCGTCTAACAAAAATGAGCGGGATTTGCGAAGATTTTGAAGTGTCTCAACAAGAAATTGCTTGAATTGCGTGAGCAGTATATGGTAACAATTCCAAATGTGAAATCGCGCGTTCCAAAAGTACACCGTTTAAAAATATCTTGTTTATTTTTCATTATTGTACGTATCATTGATTCTATATTACTGCCGTACAGCGTGCTATAGATATCTTGTCTCGGTTATATTTTCAACTGAACCATCGCGTGCTTGTGTTTCATTCTTATCTCCTTTTTATCAGGGAGATGAACTTCAATCCTCAGTTCGAAACAATAGGAAACGCTCTTATCGAACACTACTATAGGTTTATTTTGCTTGAGATAATCATGCTGTTTAAAAATTTATGAGATAATTTAAAGGATTATTTTTTTTATAGATTGTTCGATGTTGGGGATCCCAACATTCGTGCTCAGGGTCTACACGATCTGTATGACGCAGAGAACAGTTACATGACATTCGAAGGAGTTCAAGTTAAAGGACGAGAACAGATTCTTGAGAAATTTAAGGTACTTACTGTACACATTTCGCAAGTGGGCATTACATTTTAGTGTTATTCGAACTAATGATAAATGTATTCAGGGACTGACGTTCAAATCAATCCAACGAGCCATTACCAAATCTGATTGTCAGCCTCTTTATGATGGTTCCATACTTGTATCTGTTCTTGGACAACTAAAGGTGACAATATTCTTACCATCTATGTGTACTGTATGTTACTTTTGTAGACTGATGAAGATCCCGTTCAATCATACAATCAGCTGTTCATTCTCCGACCAAATGCCACTGGTTTCTTCATTGCTAATGAAATGTTCCGTCTTGTTCTTCATAATATGTAAAGAGATGTGCATCCCATACCTTGATGGGCTCCGCTAGTAACAGATTGTACTAGATATCATGTTCCCTTGGGTAGGGATTCTCAGATATAATGCTTCTCAATCTATCTTTATTCTTCCGTATCATCCGTACCTACTTTCCATTTCCCAGTTACTGTGTATTCCGGCGTATTGCATGTTCCCATAAATATATATTTACAATACATTGTTGTTTGTTTCTTATACATGTTTTTTTCTCATGAATATATACTTGGATGATGGTTTGTGAATGTGTCATTCACATTTTTCTATCAGATGGTCAAAGTGGCTACAAAGGGACAGCAAAAAATAGGAGAAGAAAATGAAGAAACATTGCAACAATTCTCTATAGCTACCGTAATCTCTGCTGGATTGTATCTCGCTCTAGCTCTTACTGTATTCAATGTAAGTTAAATATTTGTATGATTAAATGAATATGGTATTTGTAGGTTGATAGTTATGGATGGTGGGGATGGGCAATTGCTCTTATCTATCAAGCTGGATCAATTCTTGTTATGAGAGCTGTTTCCCGATCAAAGAGGTGTGCATAATACCGTCAAAACGAAAAAAAAGTGAAACATTTGTGACAAGTTGTCACAAAAGTTCACAAAGTGCCTATTTTTTGCGTTTTTCACGCACTTGATGATGTATTTTCTCAGGTTTTTTAGTGTGGATGGGTTTGCCCAATGGAGTAATATATGACAAAAGTGAAAAAATTAATCGGGAGAGCCGCGGAGAAAAATTGGTATACTGTAACATACTGTAGAATCTTACTGTAAAACTGTTACCATCGCGCTTTCTTCGTCTAATCATGGCTATATCTATCATTATATAACTCTTTAAAGTGAATTTGCACTGTTTCAACCATGGCATGGAAAGGTTGCAAAACTGGCATGCGGTAGAAAATCCTACCGTATACCAGTTTCACCGAACACCGTCCACAGTGAATTATTTAAATCGTTTTCTTCACATGTCAATTAGGGGAGCCCAGTGATGCTCAAATACGATATTATCTAATAAATAACTTCAAACCACGTTTAGATATCACGATACAAATTTTTCAAAATCTTGTGAACTTTTGTGACAATTTGTCACAAATGTTTCACTTTTTTTCGTTTTGACGGTATAGTCTAACATTATGATTGATATCAATTAAGAGATCAGAAAGGGCATATTATTGATGCTGGATTAGATCTGAATGATCCTTCCGCTATTGGAGAACCTTGTAAAGTTAGTTTCATCTTGTATCTCCTTTCCCCATGATTTTTATTGATCATAGGATATGATTATTCTGGCTACAATTGCTCATTGTCTTGGTCTTCTATCGAACTATGGTTTCTTAGTCCTTCTTGCAGCTCCAGCTTATGGAATATACAAGGTAGTCATACTCTTATATCATTAATAAATATTGTTTGTATCTAGGCAGTAGCTGGATTTATAATCCCATGGGCAACAGCAACTCCTCCTGAAGAAGAAGAACAACAAGATGATAAGAAACAAAGAAAAATGGATAGACGAATGAAGAGAATGCAGTAATCATCTTAATCAATCAATAATTCCCTTTCTTTTCTTTTATATCGTTTGGTTTTCCCGTTATTTTCTTCATTTATTTATAAGAGTTTTGTTTTAGAGCATTTTATATGTAATATGTGAAATACTTCGACTGGGTCATTTCTTTGTACCTTTTCTTTTCTTTCTTTTCAATTGTTGAGGGTTGTATCGATATACATTTTATTTCGGATTGTTATTATGATTCATATTAGAGTAAATAAATATCTATTTATTTGACATAGTTGGAAGTTTCCTTATTGAATGGCTCTCCTCAACTACTACCTTGTATGGAACTATAATATTATCACATATAATCAGTCACTAAATAAGTGTCTGTAGAAAAAAAGTTTGGACTGGGTGGCAACCCAAAAAATACCTGATAGTCCATATATCTGAAATATATTAAGCCTCAGTTTCAATATCGCCTAAAAATAACAATTTTTACCGGGTGGTCTTCCAGTCTGACGAGTTTTCAAGGAACCTATATCTTCACTTGATATAACAGTCTAATAAATGTATTGAAGATGGACACATATTATCCTTTTCAATCAGATAATTCTCTTAATAATGGTAGTTTCGGAGCTATGAATCGAAGTATGAATCAATCAGGTTCGATCCCATACTCAATACAGTATACAGCGCATAGAAATACCGTATCCTCGTAACCTACTGTATGGGTTATAGGGATAACTACTTTTTTTAGTAGCTTGACGGTTGTCTAATTGATGGGAGGATAAATAGTGTTGATTAAGGTTCGATGTATACAGGAGTAGATCAATATTACACTCAATCATCTCCAATCGATAAACTAGTTTCATTATATAAGGAAATATTAAATGGACAAGGACGATATCCTGCTAATGAAATAGTACATAAATCTCTACTTAATCCTGAGGTATCATTTACTTCATTTATCTTTTTAATTGTTTATGAGAATGAGTTATGGTATACTGTAATTGATATCTTTACAGATAGATCTATTTTGTATTCCTGATCCACTAACTGCTACACAAGGAATTGCACCCATTCTACATAATGCACTTGGAGGTTAAGATCTATTGATTAGATTGTATCATATACAGTACTCTTTAGGTAATGGTCCAATCTTGGATGCAGCTTGGTCAGATAGTCGATTAGCTTCATTCTTGTTCTCTTCATTACGAATTCATTCTGATAGAAGTAATGGACCAAGAGATGGATTATTATCTCGATGTGTAACTGAATGGATCGATAAGTTATTGCCATTGCAGGTTATTGATTGATTGATTGATTGATTTATTGATTGATTGATTGTTCACTAATATATTACAGCAATCTCGTGAGTTGACATCATTTGTTCAATCAACATTACATTCACCATTGGAACTATTCTTACCTGAATGTTCATTTCTATTATCTGTACCATCAGAAGGAGATGATACTGTAGCTGTTAGAGTTAGTTCATTCATTCATTCATCTACCTTTTATCGATTGATCTATTCATTTATTAAGGGTGCTCATTTGGCTAGTCAACTCATAATCAGTCTATGTGATTCTGAACAATTTCCATCAATAAATAGAATCTTCTTATTACGGTATCACATTTATCTACAGTAACCTGTATTCACAATATGTTGTTCTTTCAGTCAAATTCTCCGTCAATTACATCAATTCTGTCTATCAGAAGGAACTGATCCACAATTGACGTCACTCAAGGTATCATAATATTTATTTACTTCTTAAATAGTTGTGGTCTATGATTCAGCGTGCTCTTCATCTTCGAAGTCCATTCATGAATGATCTTTATTCATTCTTTTATTCATCAATCGATCAATGTCCATCCATTCATATATTCAAAGATATCTTCAGTGAGTAGATCTCTATCATCTATTCATTTATTATATTGATTGATATTGATTGATTAGGTCTATGGTTAACATTTGTTCGTCCATGGAGATATTCTCCATTATGTCCTCGATCATCATCTCCTTCATCATCTCCTTTATCTACTCCATCATCATCATCATCACGGTATTCTCTATTCATTCATTCATTCATTCATTCAATTGATCTATTTTCTTTATAGAACAGGAACAATTGATTATTCTCAATATTATCCATTCATTCGTACTCATCACAAGTTTTACTCTGTATTATTGGGAAAAATACTTAAGAAGTAGGTCCTTCTTATCAATATATTATTAGACAGACTAAAAAGTTTTGTACAATTTTGACACTATTTATTGTTAAAAAGTGTAGAGTAAATTATCGATTAGCAATCTACCTAATAATTATCAATTATTGATTGTGTAATTGGAATATTGATGATTATAGACTTCGTCAATTGGAAATATCATTGGATACAGTAAAAGTATTGAAGACTGCTATTGAATGTTCATTCAGACCTGGAATTGCTCATGCTCTAGAATATCTTGATATTGTTAGTACAATTACTACTTACTATTATATTATACAGTAATCTCTCATAATCTTCATTATAGGATTCTAAACCGTCATTGAAAGTTCTATTGGATGGAATCTCAGTTCAACTTAGACGACCTCCTTCTCCACAACCAGATGAATATGTTAGTTATGCTTTATATTAGACATTTGTCCCTAGGATTTCCAAAAAAAAAATCCCAAAAATGCGACCAGCCTCCGTAGTTTGTGACGTACTATTCAACCTACAGTGCTGCATAAAAGTCTTGGGACACGTTTTCATTTTTATAACTTTTGATCCAGGAATGCAATCAAGCTGATCTTTTGTGTCAATGTACAGAATTTATTAAACTTTTCATTAAAGAAAGATAAATTTTCGAGAGTGTACCTCGATAGCGTCATCACTACGCAATAGTGAACTAATGTAATTACACCAACACATCATGGTTGTATTCCTTGATAAATTCTGTACATTGACTCAAAAGATCAGCTTGATTGCTTTCCTGGATCAAAAGTTATAAAAAAATGAAAGTGTCCCATTACTTTTAGGCTACACTGTGTACAATTGTCATAATAACAATTCAGGATTCATATATGAGCTCAACATATTCTAGTTCAGCAACACAATTGAAAGAAGAATTGAGATCGATAGTTCGGTTAGTTCAATGAATATTCTTTATTGATTGATTATATTCTTATTGAGTGATGCTGAATCCCTCTTCAATTATGTTCCTCCATCCATACCTATTCATGATAATGATGGAGTAATATCATCATCACCATCTTCATCATCTCCACGAAGAAGAAGATTATCATCTGAAGATTATTATATTGATTCTAAGACTGGACTTATGATGCTTACTCCTACAGGACGAAAACATGTACACTATTCATATATTATATTTGATGTGAATTACATTAATCTAGAGCATATCTAGAGTATTCCTACAGTAGTCTAATCAGTCTTACTGTAGTGTACAGTATTCAAGTTGTATGATTGCAGGTATATTCTGGTAGTCGTTCATTTGATTTCACTCCATCATGTCAATTATCTCATCAAGGATACATTTCCCGTATCTTATCATCATCTCTTATATCTCCATATATTCAATCAATAATGAATACATCATCAACAGCACCTCATGCAGTTCCTTTATTCTCTCGTTTCGTTCCTCATTTTCAATCTGCTATCAAATCAGAAGCTATTCAATCAGCATTCATTATATCTCTATCGTTTATTCTATCCATTCTTATTCATCCTATTCTATTCATTCTTGTTCTAATCTATCTATACTATTTATATACTCAGACAACTCGTGATTAGATTCCTTTTTTTCATTCCAACTCCTTTTATATCATTTCATTATACACATTGTCAATATAATTGAGTAGACCAAAGGGTAAATGCAAATGATGCCTCTTCATCATCTTCTTATGATACATTTGAATAAACCATTTGATATGTTGTATTGACATTAAAGATAATAATTAGATTGTAATGAAAGCGTGGAGAATGACGCCTCTTGGATGAGAGTATCGATCCATTCATTCAAGGTATTCATACTGTAGTCTCCATATTGAATCATTATAGGATGGAAGAGATCCATCAAGGAGAATCAGATAGAACTGCTAGAAGGAGGATCGCTTTTATGAGAGCGAATAAAGATAACCTACCTGATGTCGATGTTCTATCTGCTTATGCTACCGTATCCTTTTTGATCTTTGATCTTTGATTAAGCTACAGTAGTGTTGTATATACCGTAATCTTATTGAGGTCTATGCAAACATTGCTACTCTTGGTTGTGTGTACCCATCTGAAGTAATGAGAAGAATTGAAATGCTGGGTCAAGATGTACAAGAGGTAATCAATTATTCATATTAATAATAGATGAAGATAATATTGATAGTCACTCTGATATATCAGAGAATAGATATCTTTCATTAAGTAATTACCATACACTTATCTCATATAAGCATATTCGATAGAGTTTGAATATATTCGTACTTATCGTATTTTAATTGAAGGAAGATTTGAAAGTTCCTGAACTACGTAGTCTTGTTCTTGCTTCACGAGGTAGAGCTCATGCTGCTAAACAACGAACAGAAGAACAACCTCCAATTGAACGTATATTCATTACTTTTAATATCGATTGATTCGAGTATATTCATTTCAGCTAATCGATCAAATGCAGCAATGATATTGAGTCAAATGAAGGAACAATTAGAAATGGCTCATCGTGATTCGAGTGGAATGGCGATGTTTGATTGGGCTACGAAGAGATTGAAACAATCATGGAATGTAAGTTATCATTTATTCATTATATTCATTACTTTCGTATATATGATCATTCAGACAGTTGAAGTTGAAGGAGAAACTAGAGTGTTTATTGGTCGTACTTTAATCCTTGCTCATTCATTCACTTATACTAAAGATATTAAGATTATCAGAGTAAGTATGCAGTAATCATTCATCATACAGTATCCTCCCCTTTAGTAGTCTTTTCTTTAACCTACAGTAATCTTCCCATATTCTACAATAATCCTCCATTTATACAGTAATCCTTTTATGATAGATAATCAATTGAGGAACTATCAATCAATGCAATAGTAGATGCATTCCTTGAAGGAGGAACAGTTACTGTAGAAGGAAATAATATATTATTCAATGGAAGATCCCCTCAATTCACTTATCAAGGTAATCAATATTATCATTTTAGTATTTATTAATTATGGTAATTTATATTGAGATTCGATATGTAGAAATCTGAAGAAAGTAGCTAAACTACTACCTCGTAATACAATAATCACAAAGAAGATATTAGAAGAGACATTGGATACTGTGAATCTTCCATTTGATATTGAAACTAAACATCTACAGGTATAATTGAGATGAATCAAGAATGGATAGATGGAATGATGGTCTGTTATAGGGATGGGAACAAATTGTTGAGTTAAGATCTGCTGATTTGGTTCTTAGTAA
Organism: Parapristionchus giblindavisi; assembly: GCA_943737045.1. Lineage (NCBI taxonomy): Eukaryota > Metazoa > Nematoda > Chromadorea > Rhabditida > Diplogasteridae > Parapristionchus > Parapristionchus giblindavisi. The sequence continues at coordinate 51,347 of CALSFV010000487.1, forward strand.
AAGAATACTGAAGAAAGGAGAATGTGTCAAGTTTGTTCATTTATTGATTGATTTCATAATACCGTAATCGTATTTAGAGCAAAGATGGATGAAGCAATCGATGAAATGTGTTCTGTACTTGGAAATAGATTACAATCAGATGATATTGTTATAGAAAAGAGTGATAAGGGAATCATTCTTGTATAATCATTATCTTTGTATCTCACATTTATTGTTATTTCTATGTAGGAATATATTTATTGCTCTTTGGATGGTAGTCTATAACCAGTATAACTGTACTATAGATATTATCTTGTCATTATTACTACTTGTGAATTCATTATAAATATAATATATTATATCTCTTCTTTTATATTTGAAATGTGATCATTGTGATAAAGAGAACTAATTTCATGAGCTAATCATGTGAACAATTGAAGAAGTACATGAAACATCACAATTAATAAAAAACATTCTACAGTATCGGCTGAAAGTCACGGGACACTCATTTTTTTGATCCAGGAAAGCAATCAAGCTGATCTGTTGAGTCTATGTACAGAATTTATAATGTGTTGGTATGATTAAATGAGTTGACTGATGCATACAGATGACAATCTAAGTAGACTTTTTATGAAAGTTTATATCTCTAATGAAAGGTTCTTCTGAAACATTGTGAGAATTGAAACATCCACAAGGATTGTACTGTCAAAAAATCGGAATGGCTCTGACTCCTTCAAATTGTATTAACAATAAGCGTCAAATTAAAATATTACATAATCACAATTTTTTTATTAATTGTTCTTTCCTTGCTACCTAAATTACTTCATCGTATTTTATGTAATTCATCACGACATTAATTTATTATTTAATAATAATGATAATAATAATTATTATTATTGTTATGATTTTTTTCTAGCTGCCTGCCCTGGAGTTGCCCGTGTCAAGTGATTTATTAAAGTCATTTAGCAGGTTATCATAATTATTAGTTTGAGCGTCCTACTCAGCGTTATCAACTAAATATATTCTTGCCGCCAGAGAACTGTACTCTTTTCTTTCGCAGATATTTTGAATTTTTCATACGGAATCTGAGAAAATAGAAATATTAGAAGAATATTTTTTAATTAATTTTTTTTCAGTCGAGTTCAGTGCGACTTTGAGGCTCGATTTTTTGACAGTCCTTGTGGATGTTTCCATTCTCACAATGTTTCAGTAGAACATGAACAGATATAAAATTTCAAAAAAGTCTACTTACATTATAAATTCTGTACATTCACTCAAGAGATCTTGATTGCTTTCCTGGATCAAAAAATTTAAAAAAAGTATCCCATGACTTTTGGCCGATACTATAGTATATATATATATATATATATATATATATATATGTATATATATTTACGATTTTTTTTCATGTGAAAAGATAAGGTTGAAATATCCAAAACAGTAGATCAAAGATCATATTCTATTTTCGTGCAAAAATGGAATGTCAATTATATTATACTAGAATTTAAGAATATGCAGTTATTGCAATAATTTCAATTCATTCCCTTTAAATATATTCTGCTGAGTGGACGTTTCATCCAATTCAATCTTAATCTATACTCGTTATCTATTCGATATTCACTACTAATCTACTCCAATATATTCTAAATAAACCACTTTCACTACTTTGATAATACAATGGATAATAGTACTTCCCAACCTTCTACACCACCACATCTAGATGCTAAACTCTACATATATCTAGCCATTGAGGTATCATTATCGCTTTATTCATCTCTAATAATAAATTATTCAGTTTGGTATGATGATCTTATGTATAAGTGTTATAGCACTAGTTAACTACTTAAAGATCTTCAGGGTTTGTAAATTTAAACTATTTCATTTCTGATGTTTGATCTTTGAACCATTAGTATCATTTCTCTGCGAGAGCAAATTTTCTAAAATAAAATAATTCATAGAATGGTTGATAATATTTGTAATTGTAGACAGAATCAGATGAATATACTAAACATCATACAATTCATCAGAAAAGTTTAGAACAACAACAACAAGATTTCGAAAAGGCTCATACCGTAAGACTTTTATATGAGAATCTATGACAGCGTATCGATTAATCGATGATTTTATTCAGGAAAACTTCGTTCAAGCAGATAATAAACCTGAATAATATCGTTTTCAGATACTAGACTTATTTTAAATTACTCGTAACTAACTCAAAATTAAATTGAATAAATGGATACTAACTTTAATGTTGTTCAAGGTTCAAGATAACTTGACAGAATGTATAGATGATCTGATCCATCTATACTTTATTTATGGGTGTTAAAATCTTGGAAAAGTAGATGAAAAAATGAAAAATAGTGTTAATTTTGTGACTGTAAAGGTTTTGTTTCACCACCATGGTTGACAGTTCGGAAGACAGTTGGATGTAACTTCCTAAGCGAAGCGAAGAGCAGGAATTGGATCGCTATGCATAACAGAGCCTTCGACCTAACGAACTCTTGATAAATGTGTTTCAAAAAAAAACTGACTTGTGACTTGGAAAAGTAATTTAGCTTTTTAATTTCAGTGTAAAAGTTTGTAAATTATGAAGCTATGCTACTTTTCCAACTACTTTTACAATGACAAATTAACACTACTTTTCACTTTTTCATCTACTTTTCTGAGATTTTAACACCGCAATAGCCTATTTATGTAGAATTTACAAAGAAATGATCATATGAGATCTACTTGATACAAATATTAGAATGATATTATAAGCACATAATAAATAGATAATATGTATGTAGATAATTGATAATTGTATAAAATCCCGATATTCATTACAATTATTTCATTTCATTTCCTTTATCTTGAGTAGAGTGGTCCTTTCACTCTTATTCTATACTCGTTATCTACTCGATTGTAAATAAGCCCGTATTGATATGGATAATAGTACGTCTCCATTTTCTACAACATTAACTTTTCCATCATCGACAACCGAAACTCCAATTAGTGATCCTAAATTCTACGTTTATATTATTCTCGAGGTAAGATCTCTCCAAATATTTATTATTATATAACACTAATATTATTTAGATTTGTATGATTCTAATCTGGTGTATTGGTATTATACTAGCATTTCGTTTGAAACTCTTCAAGGTTTATCGATCCACTACTTCATCCATTTTATTGATTGATTGTAGATCGAGGATGATGGATATACTAAACATCATGCAATTCATCAAAGAAACTTAGAACAACAACAACGGGACTTTGAAAATGGCCATACTGTATTCATTTGTTATAATTACGTATTAAATTCACATTTTCAGGAAAACTTCATCACTGCAAATGAAAACAAGAAAGACTAACCATTGACTCTAATACTGACTATACTCATAATAAATTACTGGAAACTTGTTTTATTTTTGTGTAAATGCTGTACAATCCACGCATGATCAATATATTTATCTATTGATATAGGATAAACTATATATATTTAATCGATATTTAGACTATTCGATAATAGATTATATTGAGACTGAGATAATCTTAATCTGTGTACACACTTTGTATCATTAGTACGTGTATGAGTGGAGAAGAAAGAATATCAATTGATTGAAAGAGTTAAATGAAGTGATAGGATACCGTAATTGAAGAGATAGACAAGTTGTAATCATAATGTACATTCTAATCTACAATTTAAATGATCGACAAATAAATGAGAACATTGAAGCATCAAAATGAGCTGATGCATCTACAGAACGAAGTCCATGTCTTTCCGATGGAAATAACTAAATGAGAAAGATCAAAGATTAATGAAGACTTCAATAGAACTAACTTGTAGAGAGTATGGTTTGCCTGCTTTGATCAAAAGATCAATCAATGTTTCAACATGACGGAAGTGTACATTCTCATCCTGAATATTTATTTGAATAATAATATAAATATTAATATCAATATTAATAATAATAATAATATACTTGTAATCCATGAGCAATCATCAATCGACCAGGTTCATCAGGTAATGATCGAACAGCTCTTTCTACATTAGACAGACTATATCCACCCATTTGTAATCCAAGATATCTACAATGATTACGGTACATAATGATAATATTGATTATGATACCTTTCAGTATAAGCAGTATCATACATGGCCCAATCAACTACCGTACCTCCTGCAATTGCACAACGATACACCTAAAGATATGAATATATTGATTGATAAGGATGAAATTAGAATACATTAGGATAGTTAGCAAGAGCGAGAACACTCATATATCCACCATAACTCCATCCATGAACAGCTACTTTAGTCATATCTAATCGCGATCCTATCATATTTGATATTGAATGAAGTCCTTCCACCTTAAATCAATAAACTACAATAATAATACAATGACATTGGATACCTGATCTTTCAATTCAACATCTCCTAATCTATTCTTAATAGCTCTTTCCCATATTCTTCCTCTATTATCAGATCCTCTTCCATCGATTACAATTGCAGCGAATCCAAGAGTCACAAACTTCTGTAGATATGTCCAACTGAAAATATTATCAATTATTCATTTATTTATAAACCAAATGGAAATAAACAAAATAAAACGTACGCAGACCACTCGTTTCTTACTAATTGTACACCGGGACCACTGTACACAAAATGAACCACTGGGAATGGACCCTACAAGGAGTTATACGGTATACCCATAATGAATAAATATATATAGTACCTCTCCCATGGGAATATGAACAATAGCATGATGATCGAAACCGGAGAATGGAGAATGATATGTAATTAGACGAGGAGAATCAATACGTGGACTAAGAAGAATTGATGCAACTGTTGGTTGTTCAACCTAAGAGATCAAAGATCAATACAACAGAATACCATGTTTGATGTCTCTTAGAGCTCTCAAACATATACAAATGATTAATAAGATACAGTATACCTGACATAATCTCTGAGAGTACGGTAATGGTTTAGATGAATGAATGAGTGAATATACAATACAATGAGGGGGTTGACGAAGATTAGATAACCATACAACAAACATAGAATCAAAATGAACTGAAGCTGTTCGAGATGAACGATCTACTCTGAAGAAGAAACAAATAGAAAGATCAAAGATCAAATGGACTTACTTGCAAGATAGATCATCCTCTGTTAACTGGGATACAGTAGGATATGAACTTGATAGAGAAGCAACACAACTAGAATTAAGATAACAAATTGAAAGATCAAAGACCAAAGATGAAAACTCACAAATGAACTTCAGTAGCACTTTTAATCTGTGCGAAGAAATATACCAATTGTCGTTGAGAATCGATGAATGTACCACCACTCTGAATAGAATAAATAGATATATGAATGAATGAATGAATGAATGAATACCTTATGAACATTGACAGGATCTTGTGTGATATCGATAGGATTAGATGATAAAGGAGTGATAAGTGATAGACGAGTACAATATTCTCCTTCTATTCCATGAATAAGAGTCCATGGAACAGATGGAAGTGATATTGAACTTGTTAGATTATGAGTCTGAATCATAATGAATGATATGAATAGATAGATATCGATAGATCATACATTAATCCATGTATTAGAATGTTCATTATATACAATAGTAACTTCATTCACTCCATTATCTTCATCAATTGATTCATTTCCATCGAATTCATTGAATGGAATAAGAATAAGACCAGAACGACATTGTTCACGATCCATTGCATGAACCCATACACTATAAATCACATGAGATAAATAGAAAGATCAAAGATCAACTAACGTCCTTCCATCTTGCATGAATCCAGCACGTGCAATATATTCAATCCATGGATATCTCTTCTGAAGATCTACTTTCATTGAGAAATCACGGACCTATAATGAGATGAATGAAATATTCTAATGAATAATGAAAGAATGATACATTATGTCCATCGATAACCATCATATGAAGAGTTGAACGAGCATTTGTTGTACCTATACAATTCAGGTTTCATCATATTCATAGATAGATGAATGGATCAAACCAGCAAGTGGATACTTCATGGGAGGTTGTCTAGTAGATACTAATACTCTTTCAACTTCTTCTTCATCAACTCTTTCATATAATAGATAAGGATATAATGGTGACCACCACATTCCATTGAATCTTTCCATCTCTTCTTGTATTATAAATGGTGGTACTCCACAACTATAATCAATATTAATCACTCAATACATCATTCGATCGATAGATTACCTAACATCCTTTCCATCATTAGTTGTAGTATGAATAATCTCTCCATTCTTGAGAATAGTAATGGATTGATCTCCCGTAGCAGATACAATAGAATCATCGCATGGACATACTTGCACATCCAATATTGCCTCAATTAAGTATAATCGATAATTGATAATATATGTATAATACTTTATTGATTGAATTAGTACTCTGAATTGATCCTTGTTGATCTACTCGAATTATTTGATCTCCACTACCAAGAATAGCTACTCCTGATGGTGATAATGATAACTGAAATAGAATATGAACAGATATCAAATATAGAAGACAGGTATACGGTAATCCATTTGCAAGAATAATCTAAAATTCATTTCATACATCCCAAAAGTATATTCTTATTTCTGATTTTAGTAATAATGAATAAATGAGAATAACAAACATGAGATATTCCTCCAACGGTAGCTGATCTTTGTCTTTCTGCTTGAAGAGATACAGCTGATGATGCAGCTGACACATTCTACAATACAATATATTCTTATCAATCAATCAATAAAGTATGACTTACAGTAACCGGTTCAATATGTCGTTGTAGACTACATCCTTTACTTGATACATTACCAACTAACAATGTTTGTTGACTTCCTCCCAATGTACCAAGAGCTAACAATTCCATATCACCACCTTCAATCAATATCATTTACAGTAATCAATACATAGATACCGTATACCTTCTTTCTCTCTGAGAGCCAATTTGGAAAAGGGAACACCAGAACATGCTCGTGTATCACATCGAAGTGCTTTCACAATGGCTAATAACTCGGGAAACGATGAATCCCCCCGAGGTGCCATTCTAGTCCCTGAGATTATCGATTGGTTAGTTACAGTAATCTATCAGATACAAGGAGGTGTATACAACCCATTAAAAGGATCACAAAAAGCTATAAATTATGTTAATATACATTTATTATTCCATCTTTCATAATATACAATCAAGTGAACGAATAATCAATAGAAACTAGGAGGGGCAAATTCATCATCTCTGTCTTCTCTACGAGAACGAACCTGCAATTATTAATATATTTATAAAGTATAAGATAATAAGAGTATAAACAACAATTAATATTATAAATAATATAATATAATATAATAATAATATAAAGTACCCAATTGTTGACGGTCCCTTTTCCTCTATCCCATTCTCTTTCCTTCTTTGGTAATGGTTTATCTTCTACTTTTGGAGGTTCAGGTAATGGAATGGATGCAATCACTGGATCAATAATAGGCTCTGGTTCTGGTTCAGGTACTGTAATACAATCGTTCAATAAATATCTAAAAAAAAGAAAGAATAAAGATAACTTACATGGTGGCAAGCCGAGTTTCTCTCGTAATGCTTTCTCTTTAGCTCTTCTAGCTTCTTCTCTCTTCTCTGATAAAGACTTAGTCTTCTCTCTGAATCAATCAATAACTTCAAATGATATAAATCAATAAATTCATACCTTGCTTTACCAGTCTGATCAGTCATCTTGAGTAGATCACTGATTTGTTGTTGTCTTTTCTCTTCATCTCTTGAGAATGTCACGTGTGATGCACCATACATACGAGGTTCTCAATATCAATCGATAATGTAATATAATCAATCAAAGAGAGCTACTAATATGACCATTCTAATTTCACATCATTTGTGACTAAAAGAATAAAAGAAAGGGGGGGGGGGTTCACAGGTCCGTCTGGATATGGAAATCGACAAACAAAGTAAGATTTACCTTCATTAGGAACGAAATGAACAGCATCTGCTTCCTTCGCTGTTTCTTCTTCACGTCGTTTTCGTTCTCTTTCTTCTGCTTTCTCACGTTCCAAATCTCTTTTCTTAGCATTGAAATCAACAAGTCCTTCTCCAATATCTTCATCTACCGAGATACCAGATTCTTGTAATTTGTCGTACATTTCTGCTTTCTCTTTTAATCGACGATTACATAGTTCAACCTGAAATGAATGAACATCATCATGAAGCAATACGAACAAAAGGGAAGAGATATACAGTTAGTAAGAGAGTTTCATTGTGAGAGAATATATTCTAACCTGGGCAGCAGCTTCTATCCGTAATGCCTCTTCATGAGCTGAGATCCTCGCTCTTCTCTCACTTGCTTCTGTCTTCAAACGTGATTTCTCATCGTTTTTAATGTAGAGAACTCCCTGGAAGATTTCGAAATGATAATATATGTATAATCGAGAAATAATGAAACGTGTGATTGAGATTGACTAACCTTCTTATCTAGAACCACAGATTTGGTACCAGCAGATGCCTCCTTTCTCTTCTTGAGTAGTTCATTCCTAAGATCCAGAAGTGCAGATCCACCAGTAACAGTTTTGAGGATCTTCTTAGGTGGTTCATCAATGATGGTATCATCTTCATCATCTTTAGAAGTACCAGCCCGACTCGAATCCATCATATGACTATAGAATTATCAAAAAGTAAACAAAAATAATAATCACGAGAAATTAATTTTGAAGTATTCAGAAATACCGTAGTTAGTTCAATTCGGTCAGTTGATTGTGTCAGATATTTCACAATACCTTGTTTTGAAATTCAAATTTTGTTTTTATTTCTTTTCAAATTTCATCGTTTTGTGAAGGATATTTGTTTATTTTTTTGTAAGTTTTCATTAAACCTTCACGTGTCGGAATTTATTAATGCAACGGGTTAATGAGTACACTTCGTATTCTCTAAATTATCTTTTTTAAGATTGCCGAAGGGAGTTCTTCTCGTTATTTGGATTGTACTTGGTTGCGGATGCACTGTCAGGTTGATCAATGTCACATATTCGCTCTTCATTCTCACTTTTTGTATTCGTTAGCATTTCTTCTTTCATCGTAGAGTGAAAGATCCTCTTCATATTGACGATACTAATTAATCACTCCTTTTCGGCTCTTTCTATCTTCTCTTTCACTTCACTCCCTTTTCTCCCTTGACTTACAAAAACTCGGGCCAGTCAGCTCCATCTACTCTATTTCTTCGCATATTCTTTCTTATATTTGATTTACTAAGGCTATTTGCTTATCTGTGGTATCCTTATCTCTACCTATCCCTGGGACATTTAAAAATTGCCACACACGACAGTTTTAGAATACTTTTGAATGGCTTACAAAAGTATAATCGGTTGAAAGACTCCCGCTCAAAACTTATTAAGCAGTAGCCTTGTTTGTGCTCATGACTGACTCTCTAATGCTCTACCCAGCTATACCTAGTTGTATGAATAGATGGAGTGATTGTTAAGAGATGAATATGAGTGTGTTAAGGATGAGTCTCTATCTCTATCACTCCCTTACACTTGTATCATCACATTATCAGCTGTTCACTCAATACATCGTTTAAGACCTATCAATGTGCCATCATCTATTCTATTTATTCATCTTAAGTATACTGAACATGAGGATACATTATGTGGTTTGTTACAATGTAAACTGGAAGAATGTATGAATGAATGGATGGAATAGGTTCTAGCATAGCTTTTAATAGGCGTAATAAATTATGTGATGATGAGTAGAGATAGATAGAGATTATTTAATTCGTTTGTATTTGAATGATAGTCTCTTATGTCCAAATGGATGAGATGGTGTAGATGGTCGAGTTGTATTACTATCCTTCTTCTTTGATTGAATTGGAGGACCAATAATAGAATGAATTGGATGAGTTGCCAACCAATACTCTTCCAAATATGAACATATCTTATTCGTTGCCTCATCTAAACTTCCATCTTCTACTACCTTCAATCGATTGATAAATATCAATTAAATCAATAATGATCTACCATATCAAATGTAGAATGAGGGAGAACATTGAGTGTATCAGCTCCAGTTATATCTGAATTAGGACATCCAGTCTTACGAAGAAGTTTAGCCAAAATCTAAATGATTGATATAGATTGAAAGATAAGATTGAATAGAATGGAATACTTTTCTATTAGTTATCTTAATAAGAATAGTAATAGGTGCTAGAGGTTGTCTTGATATATCAGATGGAGTTTGTAGAAATGGAGCATTGAGTATAAGGAGAGACAAATCATTTGTCATTTGTGTTATCACATTCATCTCTCTTTCATCTCCTCCTTCTGAAATTAATGAATGAAAGATCAATATTAGGATAAGAAGAAGGTTTAGTTACGGTACTTTAGTATGAAAGGGAAAGTTACATCTTCTATCTGTATGCCTATTCGAGTATCATTTCATCTAAAGTATCATTCCCCGATAAGGATTGACTACAGAATTCTATTATCGATTGGATTACTTCTTACAGTATCCTCTGATCAATGATAATGGATTAAATATATGATACCGGATGAGTTGTCAATAGAAGTAGCTTCAGTATCTTGTCTACTAATTCCTCTTTTATATCGTATAACTTGTCCTATCTGACCAGCTACTTGTTGTCCAGCCACTAACATTCCTGTAATCTATCATATCCGTACTCATAAGACTCAATATGAGATATCTCCATAATCTTGTCTCATTCTCATCTTCATAATGTATATACATAGATTTTTTTGAGAGTGTCTTCATCTTCCATCAACATGTCATCTCTTCTCTCTTCTATCTTATGGACCGGAACAGTCTCTCCCTCTCCCTCTCCGTCTTGATCCCCTAGTCTCCTTCCCGTCGTTATCTCACCTTCTCTTCCTAAGTGTCAACCTTCAAACGATATCTGTGAATTGATCAGATAGATTGTCCATCAGAATAGAAGATAAGAAGAGAAGAAGTTGTTCTACCAATTAGTCCCTCCCCCTTTATATTCTAATTCTGATGAAGAGATATTGAAATTAAACTATTAGATGAAACTAATAGATGCATATTCTTCTATCGACATGATACATATATATAGGATACGATATCAGATTGAGTCATTTGATCATATGTAAGCGACAGTATCTAACTACAACACCCAACCCGATTTAGGCTAAAATTACTCAAAAAATGAGTGGGTAGTCAGTCCTTCAACTTGACAATATACAAAGGTTGCACAGGTATGGATTAGATAGATGAGATATGATGATCCATTCATGACTATATTCATCTATTGATCAATCTCTCCACTTCATCTCATTATGGAGCAATTCGCACTATTCATCTATCAATCTATTTATTACAACATTGAAAGAGTGAGTGGAGGATGAATGAATGATCTCTTCTATTCTCTTCCCTCTCTAACTCATTCTTATCATCATTCAATATAATAGGCTAATTGTCGAGAGACGAAAGAAATGAAATGAAAACGACCACGATCAAGTCTACCCATCCCTCCCTCTCCCCCCCTCTCTCTCTCTCTCCCTCTCCCTCTATCAAATAATAGATGAAATAGAGACCATCTGGGATGAAATTGTAGCTTAGTCGATGCATGATTGGAGAGATACGGTAGGTAGATTATATTGTATACGATATAGTATATTATAGTTTGTATATTTTGAAAGTGAGGGGATTATATCTAAAAGGGAAAGGGATGCATCTCATCTGTCATATAGATGAACAAGTCTGATTTGTTGAGAAGAGAAAGGTCCCTCTCTCCCTCCCTCTCCCTCCCTCTCTCTCTCCCTCTCCCTCTTCATCCTTCCGTTCTTCACGGGTAATTTCTCATGATTCATTGAAGTATTCTAATTCAGTTGACATAAAGAGGAAGAATAAGATTGAACCTCTCTTATCATCCATCTATATCCTCATTCCTTCTCTCTCTCTATCATTCATTATCAGATTAGTCGCATTATATACTCGTGTCTTTTTTCGCCACTTGCGCGCCACTTGTTGCACGGTAGTTCTCCCGCGCGGCGCATGTGCTCACAGGTAGCGCGCAAGTTGCGCCTATGTGACGCGCAACGGGCGGTGTCGTGACGCGCCACTTGCGATACTGGCTACCCCCCCCTCCGTCCCCTTCATCCTTTACTATTCTTTCTGTAGGAAACAAAATGTTGCATTTGAACTATTTATTGCACAAATCGACATCAAATAGACAATACCACAGGCGTCGAATCAATACAACAAAAAATGAAGCGTATAGGATGAGGTAGAGGAAAGAAAGTGAAAGATACAAATACAATGGCAATGAAGACGATAATAAGGCAAAATCAAGTAGTTTCACAATTAAACAAACTAATGGGAATGGAACACAGTTGGGATTGGGTAGTCCACTCGGATGAAGAGCAATCAATCAATAAATATGTTGAGATGAGATTAATGAATGTATGCAAACAACAGTTAGATTAGGATACAGGAGCGACTTGAGCATGTGTTGGCTTGGTTTGGCACGTAGAACCACCAATCGAGAGCAGAGAACGGATGGAGGAACGATCCAAGCATCTGTAATCACATGGTATTGATCGATCGATTTGTATTATTGAAACGACAGATCTAAACCATACAACAAACACTACTCACATCTACCGTAGCCAAAGTATACGAATCATTCCGCACATATCTACCACATCCACTGGGAATCCAATCATTCAACTCATTTTAACTACTAAGTGTGGCCAATCATTCTGTCATATCCACCGTTTCCATCATCAGGCTCATATCTACCGTATCAAAAGTCTTCCACTCACCATGTCATCCTATCAATATGTGCATCGAGTACTTCCATCACTCCGAATAGTCACGTCACGACTTCACGACATCAGTCGATAGATGAACCTTGACCACGACTGAAATGATGAAATATATAGTTATACATTTGAAACGTGTAGAAATGGATCCTGTCAACAATATAGTGTAACACAATCAATGACATCGGTGGTGCTCCCGTAGAAATTTATTTATGTAATGAATGTGACAAATCGTACAAGAAACAAGAAGGCTATCTTTCTTCAATTTCGAAACCAATCAATAAATCTCTCCCAAACCGAAATTGCACAAGCGATGTAACTCCATCACTCTCATCTTTTGGTTCATTTCTAATGTTTTAAATGATTGATAAACAAATAAGAAAAATAATAATTAAATCATAATGTACCTCTGTGAGAAATATTTAATCTTATTGATGAGTGTATCGAAGGGTTAGGGCCTCGAGAATTCTTGCTGAAGGATGAATGAATCTGAAACTGAAGTTGATCCTTCAGTTGCTGGATAGTGAACATAAATAGATGGAGATGGTTATAAAAAAGGGCTATAATTAGAAGTATCCAAGTACGAGAGAATAACTAACTAGCACAACATAAGTTCCAATAAAAAGAAGTCTGAACAGCGGTACCTTGTCCAACTGCGAGTGCTGTGTAGCCCTCCTTCAGGGGGTGTTCACCGATGTTGAGACCGACGACCTACATAATAGTCAATCAATAATTCTCAATGAATATAGGTGTTTGTAATGCAAAACTTCTTCGGTCAAGGACATCTCATGACGACCAAACGGACTGCTAAGTTGTGGCCACAAAATGAACGCCAGCTGGATAACTATCCGACCATTTTGTGGCCGCAGCTTGTCCGTCCGTCGGATACGGACATGTTCGGTTGGTAGTTACGGTTATCGGATCTATTTAGCATGCACAGAGAATGGGGAGCAAGCTTGCCGCGAGTATCGGGCGAACTTGGGAACAATGATTCGGCAACCACAAAATATAATTTGCCGGCAACTTGTTTCATCCTTGCTCCATAAACAGAGCAAGTATGAAACAAATAACCGACAATTAACCCTAAACTGAACTCTAAAAGCAACAACGAAGCAAGTTGCAAGTAAATTGCTTTGAAACTGTTGTCGTGAAGGCAACAACATGCAATTTATTCGCAATTTACGAGACTGTTGAATGGTTGTGGCGAGCTTGCTCCAGATTCTCTGTGTACGTTGATACAGTTTACTATGTGCCTGCGACTTCATGCAACATCTACAATTGTGTTCATACGACTACAGGCACGTAATAGATATGTAACACAGCAAATAGTATGAAATCAAGGAAAATAGACTGAGTTGCAAAAGATGTAACCTCGTAAGTTCACAGCAGAAATCCTCGATCTCCTCCTCTCCATACTCGCCGGAGGTCGGTTCCTTGAACGAGCCGTGACACTGGCGACTAGTTAAGCACATATTATTATTGCAATAACAGTGAATAGATACGTGAAACGAAAAAGTTAGAAAAATAACGAAAATGCGAGGAAAATATTCAATTAGCCGAACGTGCGCGATTTACACAGTAAAGCATGCAGCAAAAAGTTGCACTTCGGGCGCGCAAGTGTTGCATATGTTGCGCGCAAGTGGTGACTGTGATAACTTGCGGAGCAAGGTACTGTAAGTTGCGCGCAAGTGGTGCACATGTGGCGCGCAAGTGGCGATTCTGATAACTTGCGCCGCAAGGTACCGTAAGTTGCGCGCAAGTTGCGAGAAAAAACCCGAGTAGTTATGACTGATATGCATGTAAACCCCTATATTCGTTTGATTCAAACAATATATTTAGTGATTGTGATGATTATTCCCTATATGAGTGTTGATTGGATAGGCAAGCCTGTGTCTACTCTGACTACACGATAGATGAGAGGGGGAACACAAACCAAATGATTGTTGTTGTTTCTTCTCTCCAAGAGTAGTCGATAGATATCGAATTCTTCCAATGAATCTACGTTGAATTGATAGACGAAGTGCTGTATGGAGACGATTAGTCAGAAGACTTGATTGACCACACGGACCTTCAATCTATCATTCATCTATTCTTACTCTAGTATATGGAATTACCTAATAGAATGATTGGACGAGTTGATGGAACTACTGTATATGGATTCACTCCTTCGAAGAATGAACTAGAATTAATAATTAGATTTGATCTTTGATCTTTATTCAACTCATTCTTATCATTATTCTCTTCAATAGGTAATATTCTAGTTAATCTTTGTGCAGTTGGAATGAATGAAAGTGTTGATCCCTCTTGTACTCTACGACCAATCCACCAATCCATTGAATGTCTCTGATTAACAAATTGATCTTTGATCTTTGATCTCTATTACCGTATATATGTGAAGGAAGTCTCCAATGGAGAAAGAGATTGTATTAGTATGAAGAGGAGATTCATCATCTAATGATCCATCGTAGTCTATTAGACAACGAACACAGAAGGATACACGACCATTCTGAATGACGATTACTGTATCTATTGAGAGGAGTACGGTAGTTTATAGATTAGAGAGAGGATTACTGTAATGTTGTAGAGATTATATTGATAGGACTGATGTATCTGAGTGATAGTATGTGGGTATGGAGAGGGAGAGGGAGGAGGGTGTCATGAATATACATTTCCTTTGATCTTTCCCTTTCCTCTTCCTCTTCTTATTCCTTATATAGTTATTATCCATAGGGAGAGAGAATATTTGATGGCACAATTGTTCATATAGACAAGAAAGAAGAAGAAGAAGGGGATAGAAGAAGATAGAAGGAGAGGGAGAGGGAGAAAGGCCACCTGTGCTTTCTCTCACTAGGGGTCACATACACAGAAGGGAAAGGGGCGTGTCATATATTCAAACGATGTAAGAGTCCTTTTATATGATTATGTATGACTAATTAATATGATCTATCATCAATATCCTACTATATTCATCCTCTTCTACTCCCTTCTACTCCCTTCATCTTCCTCCTCCAACCTCTTCTTCTTCTTCCTCCTTCATCATCATTCATTTATCATTAGTTCTCCTCTTGATACAGTCTCCCCTCCTTTTCCTTCTTCTTCTTCTTCTCTTCCTCTCCATATCAAGCCTCTCAAGCTCTTTCCCTTCATCATAAACTCCGCCCCCTTTTCATCACTCTTCATTTCTTTCTTCTCTCTCATCTCATTCATCTTATCCTTCTGTAACTTCCCCCCTTCCTCTCCCTCTCCTTTCCTCTCCCTCTCCCTCTCCCTCTCCCTCTCCCTCTCCCTCTCCCTCTCCCTCTCCCTCTCCCTCTCCCTCTCCCTCTCCCTCTCCCTCTCCCTCTCCCTCTCCCTCTCCTTATCCTTCTTCATCCTCTATCCATTCAATCTCTTCATTTCTCTACTTTGTTCATTCTCCACTATGTTCTATAAGATGGTTATCCATATGAATGAATGGAAACACTTTGTCCCTTTTACAATCACACACCTTTACAGTTTCTTTCTTTCAACCATTCTCTATCTCAGTTGGTTCTTCTCACAATCAGTAGTTATTACAGTAATTCTTCCACCTCCTCTTTCTCTTCCTCTTCCATCTCCTCTTCCTCTTCTCTCCTCTCACAATCCCTCTCCTCTTCCACCTCGTCTTCCTCTATCTCTTCCTCTTTCTTTCCTCTCCTCTCACCTCCTCTACCTCTCCTCTTCCTCTTCTCTCCTCTCACAATCCCTCTCCTCTTCCACCTCGTCTTCCTCTATCTCTTCCTCTTTCTTTCCTCTCCTCTCACCTCCTCTACCTCTCCTCTTCCTCTTCTCTCCTCTCACAATCCCTCTCCTCTTCCACCTCGTCTTCCTCTATCTCTTCCTCTTTCTTTCCTCTCCTCTCACCTCCTCTACCTCTCCTCTTCCTCTTCTCTCCTCTCACAATCCCTCTCCTCTTCCACCTCGTCTTCCTCTATTTCTTCCTCTTTCTTTCCTCTCCTCTCACCTCCTCTACCTCTCCTCTTCCTCTTCTCTCCTCTCACAATCCCTCTCCTCTTCCACCTCGTCTTCCTCTATCTCTTCCTCTTTCTTTCCTCTCCTCTCACCTCCTCTACCTCTTCTCTCCTCTTCTCTCCTCTTCCTCTCCTCTTCCTCTCACCTCCTCTACCTCTTCTCTCCTCTTCTCTCCTCTTGTATCACTCATCTCATCTCATTCACAAATGTGCACTTATACAGTCTTAGCAGATGTTTAGTAGTACTATAAGATGGATTAAAGTGTTCAGGGTACGGTATATAGATCGATAAATGGATCAATGGCTCTAAAGATTGATTATGGAGTGTATGGAATATATGATTATTGATTAATAGTATGATATTAGTAAATGTGTATACAGCAGTATTAGTAAGTAGTTGTTGTGCTTGTCTTTTCTTTCTATTCTTCCAATCTTCATGATGTTTCTTTCCATCATGATGAACCCTCAATCCTTCCTAGAATCAATAAATACAATCATCCATATACAGTATACCTCTGATGTATTCTCACAATCTCCTTTGTATCACTCATTATTTCCCGTAGCTGATCTCAACTTCTTCTCACTCTCTCCATTATATCCTATGGATATTCTCACTCCAGAGATAGAAGATGAACAAGGAGAGAGAGAGACGGAGAGAGTAGAGTATAGGTCATTCACTAAGTCTTATGGTAGCGTCTGTTCATTCATTCATTCTCTCTCATCTATATGATCTAATATCTCATATTTGTATATTTGATGTCCATGTATTCTATTGTAATCACTATCATATTCATGTATATTACCTCTCTAGGAGTTCTCTTGTATGAATATAGATATGATTGTAGTTGTTCTCTTGCAAGACTATGCATGGTCTCCTTTGATTGATTGATTGATTGAATCTGAAATGGAAGTAATGACTTCTTCCTCATCTTCTTCATTCATGATTATCGTCTATTCAATCCATATCCTATTCAGTCTTTCTATTCATTCAAATAGTTGACCTTTTCATCCTCTTCTACTCATCATTTTCGTTCTTCGTTCTCTTCATCATTCAAATATCACCTATCCCCTCCCTCCTTCATTCATTCAAATCTCTTCCTATCATGTCACCTTACAAGAGGGGGATGGTAGTTTTTTCGTCCTCTATAGATGGGTATCAGTATATCTCTCGAAAGAGTATGAAACTAAGAAGAAGAATGAATAGATATAGAATAGATAAGTTACCTTTTCCTCCCTTCCTTCTCTTCTTCACGTTTACTGTCAATCCAATGGATTGATGTCGTTAATCGATGAATGATTTAAGTGATTCAAGTAAATGATAGAAGAAGAAGAAGGATAAGGGAGAGGAAGAGGGGTAGAATGAAGATGAACGAAGAAGATAGATATGGTAGTGAAGATAGAAGAGTTCTTCTTCCTTCCTATATTCATATGTGGGTAGACAATTGGGTGAGAAAATGAACCAATCAGTCTCCCCCTATCTCCCTCTCCCTCTCCCTCTCCCTCTGCCTTGTCCATACTTCTTTGTTGTGTTAGTGCACATTTGAGGAAGAGCAAGGAAGAATAATGGCTGAAAGAAAAGGAAGAAGAAGAAGGGAATAGATAGAGGGGATAGTGGAGATATGGACACATCTGCTTTATCATGATGAAGATTCACTTAAGAGGAATAGAAGGATAGGCTAGATCATATACTCCCTTCCCTCTCCATCTCCTCCCTCTGTCCATCCACCACCCCCTCTCACTGTGTCAGTGTTCTTATAAACTATGTGAACGGCTATTCGATGAGAATGAAGGGATGGTATGATAGGTGGTAGATGATCTACTTACTCTACAAGGAGACCTTATATAATGACTCTTCTATAACCCTTCATCTTGTCAGATACGGTTCGGTATCTCTCTCCCTCTCCCTCTACCTCCCTCTCTATTCATCTCTCATCTATTCTCATAGGTGTCATCTTACAAGTGTTACCTAATTCGTCCATCATATTCATTCCTTCTCTATCTTCTCATCTCTTCTTTCATATCTACAGTATCCTCTATCATCATCTTCTTTGACTACCGTAATCTTTTCTTCTCTTCATTCTATTCTATCTGTTTATCTTATCCCATTCACTCTTCCTTCTAGTCGTCGTCATCATCTTCTTCTTCTTCTTCTACAGTATCTATAGATTCCTGAATTCCATCTTATCTTTTTCTTCTCTTTATCTCTTCTTCATCATCTTCATAATCATTCATTAAGGGTGCATATTTAGAAATGTAAATTATGATAAATGTCTTAATCCAATTATGTTTACATCTCTTCAATTATGTGTGCATATCAATGTATCCATTACTTCTTCTTCTTCTTCATTCATTCATTTCAATTCAATTTCGTTATTCGAATCACTTTGATCTCTCTCACTCTTCATACTAGTATACGTCTTTCACTGCTTTTCACCCTCCCCTCCTCCTCTCCCCTCCTCCCTCTCCTTCTCCTTCTCCCTCTGCCTATCTTCCTCCTCTCTCTATGCAAATTCAAACCGTCAAGGTCCTATGTCTCCCTCTCCCTCTCCCTCTGCCTCTTCTCTTTTTCTCCCTCTCCTTCTATTCTATGCAAATGGTGCCTATATGACCGTTTCTCCTCTCCCTCTCGTCAAAAGTGGGCGTGTCCTCTCCTCCCCTTCATCTCTCTCTTCTTCCTCTACCAGAAGGCTCCCTAAATTCAAATGTGAATGAGAGATGAGAGAGTGGTTAGACGACGAGAGTGCACGCTTGTAGAGATGATAGAGACGCAGAGTGAAAGAGTGAGAGATAGATGGTGGTGTAGTGATCACTTCCCTTCTCTGACGACGTTTCCCAATCACATCTCACTTATTCTATTTCACGGATATGAGTCCTTGTTCATTCATTCGTTTTCTCGTTGTTCTTATCATCTATCTGTGTTGTGATTGATTGATTTCTTTCAGATATCATAAGAAGTAGTGGTGGATATAATAAGGAATAGATTGATTGGATAGATAGAAGGATATGGCTGATGATGGAGATGAAGTGAAAGTATTCAGAAGGCATGAAGAAGATGAAAGTGATGTTCCTTCATTAGCTGATGATAAGAAAGATGTTGCTATGGAAGAAGAAATGGAGAGTACTCCATTCATTGGTCAGTTTATCTATATCCATTTATATCTTTATTTGATTACGGTATATTTGATGTACACTGTAAGATCGTAGATCAATTGCTATCATTGCATTCTTTATATAATTAAAACAGCCGCTTTTAAATACGTTAATGAATATGATTAATTAATGATTGTTTCATCTATTCATCTCCTTTTCTCAGATCTTTTCTTTCTCTTTCTCTCACTCCAATGGTTAGACCATATCAGCTTACACTTCACTCTTCCTTCTATCATATTCCTCTTCCCTCTCTCTCTTCCTCTTCGAATCTCTTCCTCTTCCTCTATTCCTCTCCTCTTCTATTCTTCTCCTCTTCCTCTCACCTATGAGTCTCCAGAGGGGTACTAAACTTGTATCGATAGGAGTCGTGATAGATGACTATAGAGGGAGAGGGAGAGAGTATTTCTTCATTTCTCTCCCTCTATCCTCTATCTCTCATTTTGTCTTCGTTCATTTCCTTTGATGTTTGCCGCTCGAATGACTACGTCCCTTTACGGGGCACAATGTATGTGTAGAAAGAAGAGAGAAGAGAGAGGGAATAGAAGAATATGTGTGAGAATGATATGATATCTATTAGAGATATGATAGAAGACGAAGGGTTTAACTCTTTCTAATCTTATCTGAGTACTATTAGAGGAAATGAATACATGATGATATCAGATGAATCTTCCCTTCTTCTTCCTGTTGTCTCATCTTCTATCACTCTATCATTCAGTCATTCCAATTGATACAACAAGGGAGAGAGAGAGAGAAGAGGTCATCTGTGATGAATGAAGAGAAGAGAAGCTTATCAATCCTATCCTCTTTATGCTCTCTTCCCCTCCCCTCCTCTTCTCACTCCCGGAAACAGTGATAAGAATGACATAGGTGTTAATTAAGAATGAGGGAGAGGGAAAGAGGTAGAAGAAGAGGGAGAGACTCATTGTTGTTCTTATTAATCTTAGATAGATCAAAAACATGAATGAATAGATGATCCATTCAATACAAAGAATTAAAAGATTGAGATTACAGACAAAGATGTCATACATGTATCATATGATCTTTGATCTTTATTGATGATTTATGTGAAGTATCCTAATTGTATAATGTTTCTAGGTGGTAAAGGAGCCTTCCAACCAACAATGGCTTCATCTCCTGCATTTCCTCCTCTATTTCCAATGTCCCCAGGATTTGGAAATTATGGAATGATGCCATTTCTTTTTGTAAGTTATTTTCACCCTTTTGGTTACAGTATCTATCTCTATTGTGCATAGACAAAGGAGGATACTGTAGTATTGAGGAAAATATTTTCGTGGTGGATACAGCCATAAAGAGTAAAAATATACGGTAGCTATTTGAATGAATGGTATAAAATGACTGTATTGTCTATGATTTGAATGGAGAAAAGGATAAGTGTTGTGTTTATGAGTAGAATCATTTGTATATGAAATGCATTGACTCTTTTCACTCTTCATTCCAAGTAGTATCTACCCTCTATTCTCTTTCTATTGTAAGGATATCGTTGAATAGTCTTCTTCTTCTTCTTCATCTCAATTGGTTCTCTCATTGACTGCCGCTATTCTTATTTGGTCTGAACACGAAATGTAAGGAGTCGAGGTTACGATAATTAGTCGATGCTTGGATTGAAGAAGAAGAAGAGTATTGTGAGAGAAGTAACGGGACTTGTTCAATAGAGAATAAGAAGGGAGTGGTTATGAAGATGAGATGAGAAAGTGAATGGAATATTGAGAAGAGAAGAGTTATCTTGACCTTTTGATAGGAAGTAATAGAAGGAAGAAGAAGATGAGAGTCTTTGTATGATTACGTAATACAATGTATGCATCCATGTATAGATAGATAGAGAGGAGTGAGTAGTTGATGGAAGAAGAGGAAGAAGAAGAAGAAGAAGAAGATAGATAATTGTAGGGTTGTCATCAACCTTCTCATATACCTACTAATAGTGGAGATATAAGAGGGATTAACTAATTATCCCCCCTCTGATCCCTAGGGTTGTATAGAGAGAAAGAAGGTCTGTCAAGGACTTTGATCATCATTCATTTGAATGAAATGAAAGATGATACGGTTATGATATGGAGTGAATATTGATTGATTTGATGAAGAAGTCAACTGTAGTACAGTGCTCATTATTACATAATCCGCAAATATTGATTATCTATTATTGATTAATATTGATTGTAGAATCCAGCAATGGCAGCAGCAGCAGCATATACATCAGCCCTTCAATTATCATTATCCCCTCGATTTGGTCCTCCAATGGGTACAATTGGATCTCCAACTCCATTAGATATGTACAGGTATAGTACATCTACACCTACCATCAATGACATCACTAATCAGTTTTGGTAACTTTTTGATCCTCTATTTATTGATTCATTCACAATAAATGCATGAACCTTCATTAGTTGTCAATCGATAATTTTTAAATCGATCAATCAATCAATAATCTTTTATTTACAGTAGAATAATGGCAGCGGCCTCTCCATTGGCTGGTCCCAAAGCGAATTTGATGGCTAATGTTCCCCTCCCTGCTTCCATACGACCGAATCCTTTGAATCAAGTGAGTACTGTACCTATGATATTACTGTAACCATGAAGTTATTGATTGATTAAATGAATGATTATAGATTCAAATGATGGGTGGAATGCCTGGTTTCTCAATGAATCCCTCCTCTCACAATCAAAGTGGAGGAGGTGGAAATCATCATCAAAATACTCCTTCAATGAAAAGAAAACGAGAGAAAGAAGAACACATTAAGGTACCATATGTCAAGGTACCCGCGGTTCCTTGTTTAACACACTTGTAGATCACTCTTTCATTTATTGATTTATTGATTAATCTCTCTATTCATTCCATCATTCATTTAGTCTTTGTATACAGAATAGGATATAGGATAGGGCATAAGACATAGGATAGTTGATTTACCGTAGATCAGTTCAATGATGAGAGAACCAATCAATAATTGTTGTATTCATTTCAGAAACCAATGAATGCCTTTATGTGGTTTATGAAAGAAAATCGACCAAAGTTAATGGAGGAACCTGAATTCAAAGAGAAACAATCAGCTGAATTGAATAAGGTACTGTATTTGATGAATAGATATCGATTGAATCAATTTCTGGTTACTGTAATCATTATCTTCGTTATTGATTGATGTGTCCTTTCAGGAATTGGGTGCTCGGTGGCAAGTTTTAGCAAAGGACGAACAACAGAAATACTATGAATTAGCAGCCGTGAGTTATTTTTATTTATTGTCGATTGATCAATATTGTGTAGCTGTATTTATTGCTTTATTGATTGATTGTTTTTAGAAAGATAAGGATGATCATAACAAGAAGTATCCCAATTGGTCAGCTCGCGAGAATTACGCATGTAATAAGAAAAAGAAGAAGAAGAGAGATCGTACTGTTGGTATGTTAATATCTCCATTTAATTATTCAAAACAAATATTATTGATTAGTCTTCGATACTGATGGTATGGTTATAATGGTATACGGTAGTTGGAGGCGGGAATAGGGATAGTGAGTTGAAGTGGAGTACCGTATTGCGTAGTCGGTATCTATTTGTTGATATCTTTTGTATACAGAAGGAAAGGGAGGGGAAGGGATAGGGGAGATGTTCATCCACTTGAAGAATCTTCTTATCTATTATCTCTTGTTATCTGAGTGAAGTGGATAGAGATTAGATGATAATAGACATTGATATGTACACCCTCTTGAGATGACAAATAGATATGAGTAGATGTGAGGATATATGAGGAGATGAGAGATGAAGAGGATAGTCAATGGCAAGGAGGGGACTATAACCACTTCATATACATTGTTATTCCAATAATATAGTTTATTTCTAGAAAACGGCGATTCAAAGAAATGTCGTGCTCGATTTGGAATGGGAGCTCAAGATAAATGGTGTAAACATTGTATGAGAAAGAAGAAATGTTTATATACTGGAGGATCAAATGAAGATGATAATGAACGAGCTAGTAGTCATTCAGCACAACAGAGGGCTAGTGATTCAGAATCAGATTTGGAAGATGATCCATCATCAATGTCTATACGTGAATTAATTGATATGGCTAATGATACTGATCGAATCAAAATGGAACTTCAATAGTTATATCATGATAGTCTCATCTATTCATACTAATAGTCATTTTCATTCATTTATTCACTCATTTATTCATTAATTTGTTTGTTCTTTCCGGTCGTTGAATATCATAGAATAGTCGTTGTTGTATATCGATTGATTATGTAGAATTGATTATTCATTCATTTACCATATATTGTACCGTAATCTCTAATCCCAATTGACCGTCTCTCTAATACTGTATCGGGTAACAAGCAGGGTTACACACTCTTCATTCTCCCCCATCATCATCCCATTATTAATTGAATCCTTCCATTCTCATTCATTGCTCATTAATACCGTAGTAAATACTTACCGTAATCCCATGGATCATTCTGTATCAGTGTATGTATATATAGTGATTGATCTATCGTCGTTTCATCAATTCATTCACTTTCATATTCTTTCTATTGTATTACATATTGAGAATAGATAATCTTTTATCATTTACATAACATAGACTAAATTGAAGAAAGGATTAAGATATTCTAATATCTTCCTTCTTCTTTTCATCTTTCCAATTCTCCAACGCGTAATAAATTATATGTTGAGAGGTGTTGCAAAGTGTATTGAAAGATTAGAAGGGTAAGAGGTGTCACCTGTCCCCATGATGAAAGAAGAAGATAAAAGGATAGACGAAGGTTACATTCAAAACGATCATCATTATGATCTATTAGCTATCATGCATGTTTCCGCCAATTGTTATATTTGTATTCATTATTTCATATACAATTGGAATATTACAAGGAGGACAAGGTATACCATATCCATTTGTATATATTGATTATTTATGTATTCTGTAGATGTTCCTTGTTCGGGTAGATCAATAGTTCGATATGACAATGGATGCCATATCTGTGATTGTATTGTATGTATTCTATCAATGATTCTATCCATACTATTCATTCAGGATAATAAGACTCTGTGTACTAGAGTAATATGTCCTTCTCTTAATTGTTCATTCTATATTCCTCCTCAAGATGGACAATGTTGTAGATCATGTCCATCATGTTCATATCTAGGTCGATTATATTCTCATTCATCAATATGGACTTCTCCTCATGATATATGCTCTCGACTTATATGTAATGTTAGTTACTCATATAAATGGTTACGGTATCATTGACTGACTAATCGATATTCTGTCGTAGGCACCACTGTATGAAAAAAAGTTCTTTTCAGTCTATCTTTTTGATCTCTAAAAAGATCTCTTTTTTTTCATCATCCCATTTATGTTTTGACCACTCACCTACATTAGATTCTCTAATCATATTTATGTGTAATCTGTAGATCTAAGTCTTACATTCAATCGATAATTCGTTTGTTTTAACTCCAGGAAGGTATCGTAACCTCCTACCGTATCTCTTGCCCTTGTTCGATATTCGGTCCTCGTTGTGAAGAAACCAATAGAATATGTGATAATCATGCATGTCCAGTGCTCAATTGTTTACCAGAAGAACAGATTCGATTGAATGATGAATGTTGTCCACGATGTCCCATACATACGGTATCATTTCATATACGGTAGATCAATCGATAATCCATTCAGAGTCATTTGATATACGGTAGATCAGTCGATAATCTATTTAGAGCCTTTGATATACTGTAGATTAATCGATAATGCATTTAGAGTAGAGAGTTGATTCAATCATCTTCATTATGTTATTTCCGAGGAAAGAAATATTTGGATGGAGAGAAATTACGAGTTGATTCATGTACTCAATGTACGTGTTATAAAGGAAGATTAATATGCACTCCGGTTTTTGAATGGGCGATCGTCGGACGAAATTCGGGTGATTTCCCGTTGATTCGCCTGCATCCGGAAGGGCCCTCTCGGGCGCCCACGAATCAACGGGTGATCGACCGCCGATCGCCCGGGGTTCGACCGTGAATGTGTGGGCGTTCGCCCGCGGATAATAAGAGATAGGGGCCCAGGATCATGGGTGCCCCTCGGTTCACCATATGCATTACGACTGTTTAAGCTTGCCATATTGTAGAAGTGGTACTTCAACAATCGCAATGCATACAGTAACCTCTAATGGCCATCAACACAAAAAACATGTTTAAACTGATGAACAAACGAATTAAATAAACAATTAAACAAATAAAATGGCAATTCTTCTCATCGACGCGGCTTGCTTCTCACTAACGGAGGAGTGGTTGCCGGACTGCAATGATAATGTAAAAGCTTGTGATAGTGAAAGTGATTCTCTTACCTCTTCTGGCCTTTCCTCACGCCTTCTCCGCCCCGTCTCGGGTCCCACACGGGGGGACTGACCCATCTGCAATAAAAAATCATGAATTACGGTTCTGACCCAATCTGATCTCGGTTGCTGCCTATTATACCAATTCTTATCTACTGTATCTCACCTCTTCGGGCCTCTCATGGCGTCTTCTCAGCCGCGTCCAAGGGAGAGGTTGCTTCCACGGTTGACTGCAGAAATTGCTAGTGAATGAGCTTGCCGTACTGTAGTAGTGGTACTCATTCATTCGCAATTTCTACAGTAACCGGGGATCCCTCTCCCCCATCTCTTTTCCCTCTCGGGGGATCCGGGGCCAAACTGCAATGAAAAATCATTGGTTACGGTTTCAACCCAAGTGTGCAATAACGTTTATTGCTCGAATCAAGTCTACAAAAGATCAAAAAATCATCAAAATATGTTTTTGGGGAACATTGCCGAAAATATGCCTTGTTGCACAGCCCTGGTTGCTAAGTTATAGACAAGTACCAAATGACTACCTCTGACCTGTTCTGGCCTATCTTTGGGCATTGTCCGATCCATCTCGGGGAGGGACTGCTTCCGCAGTTAACTGCAGAAATTGCTAGTGAATGAGCTTGCCGTACTGTACTAGTGGTACTCATTCATTCGCAATTTCTACAGTAACCGGGGATCCCTCTCCGCCCATCTCGTGTCGTTCCTCTCGGGGGATCCGGTCCCATCTGCAATGGAAAATCATTGGTTACGGTTCCAACCCAATTTGATCTCGGTTGCTACCTATCAGAACCAATACCGAATTACTATATCACCCATTTTCGGCGCCCTCACCAGATTGTTTTATATAGTGGGTCGAATATCGAAATATAGTGGAAAATCGTTATTTTTATTTTACATTGCAATGTTTCAGATAAAAATTACCCTTATATAGTGGGTCAATCCTCACGCTGTGAGGGTACTAAAATGTATGTACTATATCTCACCTGGTTCGGCCTCTCCTGGCGTCTTCTCCGCCGCGTCCCAGGGAGAGGCTGCACCCGCGGTTAACTGCAGAAGTCGAGACTGAATGAGCTTGCCAAACTGTACTAGTGGTACTCATTCAGTAACTTCTTCTACAGTAACCGGGGCTCACTCTCCGCCCATCTCGTGTCGTCCCTCTCGGGGGAACCGGGGCCAATCTGCAATCAAAAATCATTGGTTACGGTTATAACCATATGTTTTTGTTCTACTCACAATTTAAGAACTATGTTATTGCTCATTCGTCGTATTTTTGTGTATTTTTTGGCGAAATATGAGGTAAAGTGACCCGTAATTTGCAAGCCGACCAATTTATATACTGACCCGTACACAAAATGTGAGTTCTACAAAATGTATTGTTCAGACCTAATCAGATATTGGTAGCTGCATATCAGGTAAGTTCCCTACGTCTATATCTCACCTCTTCTGGCCACTTATGGCGCCGTTTGTAGTCCCTCTCGGTGGAACCGGGTTCAAGCTGCAATCAAAAATCATTGGTTACGGTTATAACCCAATGAATCATCGATTACTACGTGATACACAAGTACCAAATGACTATCTCTCACCTCATCTCTGGCCTCTCCTTGTCCATTCTCCGATCCATCTCGGGTCCCACACGGGGGAAATGGCGCTTCTGCAATGAAAATCATTGGTTACGGTTGAAACCCAATCTGATCTCGGTTGCTACATATCAGACCATTATCGATATATAATAATAAAAGATATAACATAATATATAATAATAGTAAGGATATAGATAATCGCCGCATACACCCACTGAGATATCGGTACGTACGTATCGGACAAGTACCAAATGACTATCTCTCACCTGTTTCGGCCTCTCCTTCTCCATTCTCCGGTCCATATCAGAGGCGTCTTCATCGGTCTACTGTAGAATGCGCGACCGAATGAGCTTGCCTTACTGTACCAGCGGTACTCATTCAGTCCCTGATTCTACAGTATCCCGCCATCCTCCGCCCCATCTCGTTGCGTCCCTCTCGGTTGAACCGGGGCCAATCTGAAATGAAAAATCATTGGATATGGTTATAGGTCGATTTGCAATTTTAAATGCAATTTGCTGAATCCATTGCATAAAGTATATTATTATTAATCCCTGCCGTGAGTATTGTAGCTTCATAATACCTATTATCACAATACTTATCAATAACACCGAAATTTTACATCGTTCTAAACTCTAATAATTACACAAAACTAAGGTCAGAATCTAAAATCGTAATGCGAACTCATTGAAAATTAATAATATTATCAATAATATATAATATATGATTGAATGATCTCACCATGCTCCCTTCCTATCTTGAGGTACTTCAAATGCATATATACTTCAAATGCACATAGAACTGATTCAAATGAAGATATATCACAAAGAGCTTCAGCACAATATCTGTTACCTCTATCCTCTATCCATTCAAATACATAATACTCATATGAATATATTCATATGAGTTCAATGATTGAAAGTAATTATTGAAAGTAATGATAAATCATTGAAAGACACATAATTGAATGATTGAAATAAGGACCTATCTTGAGAAATTCAAATACATCAGAACGATATTAAGCATTGCATTCATTCAATTCAACCATAACTCAACTAACTAACTGTACATGAATATCTTCGATTGTCATTAACAACTAAAATCAATGAATACAATGAATACAATCAATATATACTCACATATAGGATCTCTCTTGTTTACATATAGGATCTCTCATTCGATTATCACCATCTAACCATCTTTCGAGAATCTGAAACAGCAAAACATTATTATACAAAATAATGTTTGACGACTTTTGAATCAAGAGTAGAATTTACTACAATAACTTAATGGTATCATTTTCATATGAGTATGAGCACTTTACAACGCATATATATTATAAATATGTACCTCAAGAGCATTAAGCTGTCCTTCATTACGATTAAATGATCTAAGAATAGTTAATCGATTCTCTGATATTTGGGAAAATTTCTCAAGAGCAATCAATGAGAATAGAATGACTTCTGGAGGACAATTATAATGCTGAATCAATCAATAATCATATAATAATATGAAGAATGAACTAACCACATTATCAAAAAAAAGATATTGTCTAGTAACAGTTGTACATATGGAACTACAACTAGCTCCAGCCATTTTCTCAGCTAAAGAACCAAGAACGATACAAACATTTCTATGCAATCCAATTGTTCGATGAGACTTAAAAAAACATAATAAAAGGCGTGTTACTCTTCCCTTTAATAATTCCATTATTGATGATGAACACTATCATTATAATTATCAATATCATTATAATTCAACGTCCAGATACATAATCCTGGACCAATCTGCACTGAAAAATCATTGGTAACGGTTTCAACCTAATCTGATCTCGGTTCGCTAAGTGATAGACAAGTACCGATATATAATAATAAAAGATATAAGGATATAGATAATAAAGCATATAATAATGTACATGCCAGCCTTCCGTTTTCCTTCGGAATATTTATGTCCTTTAGGTGCATATCATTCAAGTCTTCTACATTCATCATATATTATACTCTGATCTTCATCATCTCCAATAACGTACCTATAATATACATCAATCAATACAGATATACTGCATCTCCCTATGTTTGAAACGATAAGTAAGATATCAAATAAAAGGTGTTATAGGTGGTATTATTATAGGTATTGATTTATATATTTAGTAAAAATAATTATCGATAAGTAACATACCTAAAATGAAATTATGAATTATAATAATAGAATGATAATCTTTTCTTGATCAATTCATTTAGAATATTCTATAATTTAAATTATGGATTAGCAGATTGATCTTTGATCTTTATTATGCAATTCTCGTTCTCGCTAATCAATTGCCATGATAGGGCTGAAAATATAAAAAAAAAGATATAGTGCTGGTTTACAACCATTGATCAATACTCATAGACATGAAAGATGGGAAAGTGAAAACAAATTTATTATCATTTTGTAATATTAATTTTAATAAGGAATACGGATCGTAATTATTGAATCACAACCTAAACACTAAAATCGAACTAGTACACGTATTATAGTAATGATTAAACGTGAAATAACGTACAACCTATAATTAATCCGTAACTCACATTAGCTCAATTACAATCGATAAATTAAGTAAAGAAAGAAAGAAGAATGGAAACAGAAAACAAAACAAATATGGAAATGGAAAACGGAAAAGGAAAAGAAATGGAAAACAAATACGGAAAGAGCACAACTTATAGGTGGACGAGGAATGGGAGGACCATTTGAACAATAAATATAGATGGCTGATCACAAGACGTGAGAACGAAGCTAAGCCTTCAACGAAATCAGGCATACGGGGCTGTAAGAAGTCATGAATGATAGAAATATGCATGGTTGGAATTTCTCATGGAAACACATCTATAGTAAGATTCTACAGTATACAGTACAGTATGTAGTATACAAAATGTGATACGCAAAGCTCCCGATTTATTTTTCAACTTTAGTTCTACTCAAGTGGGTTCCAAACTAAAAAAAACAACCAATTTTTGTAAAAAAATTCCACTTTTTTGGAGGTGTTTATTCCATGGTGTTTGATGGTTTGATGGCATATATAGTATGATGTTTACCTCAATCTTTTGCCTCGACTTGCTTCTCTCCTATCTGCTTGATCTTTGATGAGTGGTTGTCTCGATATCTCCTTCTGGAAAGATTGATGCGTTATTCGATTGACTATTCGCATATTAAAGAAAGTATAAGTCAAGCTAGATCGGCTCATCAATTTCACAGATTTTTGTAATAATAAAAATTATAGTCGAAACCGACAAAAATTCCGAGAAAAAAAAAACCAACTTTCATTTTCTCCGTGGTTATAAAATAATTTCAAAATAAACTCACGCTGCCCTCTTTATTTCTTCTTCCAATTGCTTATTGAAAGCAGGATCCCGGTTAACACCAGCTACACGTTGAATGACTTCTGAAAAAGTATCGCCGTTTGGAACATGTAACGTACAAAAAAATTCGTTAAGGCATCAAGTGTTTCCCCTGCATTTTACATGAGTCAAACGAACACAGCATAGTTTAAAAAGTATGTAGCAAACCATGAACCCTCACCCAATTTTTTTGCAAAAACATATTTACGCATTGTGCAGAAAAAGAGCGCATTTTGCGAAAAAATGATCGCATTTTGCGAATCTCTAAAGACCTATGGAACAATGTATTTAAAAAATTAATACCGAGGAAAAGGGCGACTTAGAGCTTGCTCACATATAACAATTTCTTTTTAATTTTCACTAACCGAATATTGCAAGATAGGCATCGGTATTCCTCAAAGGAGTTAACCCTTTGCCGTGTGATAGAGATAGAGTATGACGCATGCTCACAGGTAACAACTGGAAGGGAAAAACATTTAAAAAAATAAAATGGATCTTCGTTTGCTTACAGCATCAAAGAATGAATTCAGAAGGGTTCTGTACATAGACTTTATATCTGTACTACCGGTAATCATAGTTTTTATAGCCCTTTCGGCTATAATGCCAAGGTCAACCTCCTTTTCACCATTCAACATCTTCACGATATATTTCTTCTGTATTCCGGTCGAATCGACCAATCTATCAGGATCGAATCGGTAGAGTCGCTGCAAGTAATTAAGATTTTTGTAAAAGATAATGTATTCTTTACCAAAATATCAGAAGTCGTGCCAGTAGACGCTGCAGATGCACACATATCAGAGCGCAGCGTCGATAAATACCCTCCCATGACTCGCTGCTAAAACGAAAAAAATTCATTGCCCGTCCACTGCCAAAAAAAAGGAATAACCCAAGAAGTTTTATAAAACGAATTAAAAAAGAATTAAATTTGAAAGATTTAAATTCACATTTCGCAGTGTATTTTTAAAAAAAAAACCACTAAGACTTAAATTAAAAATTCCCGATTCTGGCTTTCGGGTATTTGATAGCTATTTCATATAACAAGAAAGATAAACCCACCATGGTTAGCATTCCTTCTAGTTGCTCGCCAGTACTGTAACCGCGCATATTGATGGCATCATGAGTTGGGGGGCGAGATAATGAAGTACCGTATTGCTGCAAATTTGGATTTCTATACAGACCATCTTCTCATAACTTTATATTACCTCAGCAACAGCTTCTCCTTTCCTTGATAATGACAGCAATTTCTTCATAGTTACAGTACACGTGTTCACTTCATCATCAAACTGAAATGATTCAAATTTCGGTTAAAGGAACAGGAAAGGAAAAAGTTGCAGTCAGGTACGACATCCGAACCGAAATGGATAAACGAAATGGAAACGGACTGCTATGCAACATAACGCGGTTTTCGATCTTATTAACAGGAAATCAATTAGTTTAAATAAAAATTAAATTTAGCATCTCACTTCATTTTTCATAATCTTCTGTTTCTTCGGTGCTACAGCCAACTCTGCCTTGGGTACTGGAGTGGTTGGAGGACAGCCAACCATTGTCTGAATTTAAATTAATCATACATTCAAGGATCGAACAACATTTGAAACAGAAATTAAATAAGCGAATGGGGAATGAGAGGGGCAATGGGACAGAGGGGAGTGCATGTTTCATTAAGTCTACATATGAACAAAACCTGCAATCCGCTCTCTCCCCTTACACCTCTCATTCCCTATTCACTTGTTTATTTGCTGTTTCAAATGTTGAATCGTAAATATAAAAATGCAATGTAATTTAAAATGGTTTAATTTAACAATGAAAATCACCTGCCGTCGGCTTCTCTCCATTGTTGACTCATCTCCCACATGATTCGACTCCACATCGATGATCTCGTCAGTCTAAATTGTTTATTGTATCGTTGAATACATTGTAGTGCATACAAACGGATTGGGGATGCGTGAAGTGTCTCCAATCTCTATCTTTGATTGAAGAGTATCTTTCTTTGATAGAAGAGTATCTTTCTTTGATTGAAAAGTGCTGTAGTTCATCGCCTCGTCAATCAATGAATTCTAAGAAGAATTAATTATCGTATACCACCTAACACCTTCACGTTAACGGTTATGGTACCCTATCACTGTTTGCCATTAATTTTGCTAAAATAAATGCCACTCACCACGTCGCAGCCATTGCGAAGCAATGCTGAGATGAGTATTCGAGCAGGTTGTAGACGGGAGTTCTGTAAAGCCTACATTTATTAGCCTTTCAATAAAAACAGTTCACCTTCGAATAGAACTCATCACTATCTCCCGATGACAGACACAGTATGCAGTCATCCTGAAAATAAATTTTCAATTAGTTCTGATAATTGGAAAACGAATTAAACAAACCAATGTGAATCCAGCTTTGAGGATGATATCTAATCTTCCTGCCATTACTCAGAACTGAACTGACAAATATTTAAGTGATGGTTCATATAATTAAAAGTACATGAAGCCGACATAAGACGGATGCCCGGATAGGCATACAAACGTTGGAATCAAGCTTTAATCTTCATAAAATTTTCACAATACTAAGGAAAATGGAGTGCTTTGCAGATGGAACTTTGTCGGATGAGAACCGACAGAATGATAACCGACAGAATGATAACCGACAGAATGATAACCGGAAGCTACCGGATGGGAACCCACATGATGAACACTGAGCGTATAAGACCTGCTTTATGACAAATGATTCAAAATTTCGGTTCGCATCACGTGGGTTCTCATCAGGTAGCTTCCGGTTATCATCCTGTCGGTTATCATTCTGTCGGTTCTCATCCGACATAGTTGAATCAATTTCAACAAGTAACACAAAAGAACTACAACTAAACCAAATACAACTAAAACACGAATGTATAGATGCTATTTACGTTCTAGTAAAGATGAAGGGAGCGGTAACAATGTACATTCTGATATCTAATCTCACGAGAACACAATGGCTAAGAACTGATTGAGGGTTTATTTCTACGTAGTCATAAGACTGATTAGGGACCAATCTTCTCAGAAGATTTACTTCCTCGCTCTCTCTTAATACACTAGCAACATGGGAGTATTTAGGATCTTTCGCGATGGCATTTGCCAATACCGATATGACTTTACCGACACGCAAGAGTTGCCCTAGCACAAAACAGCGGGAGTTGGTTACAACAGTACAAACTACTCTTGCATACAATATTTTTCCTCCAGAGTCGAAGGAAATTATTGAATTGGATGACTTTCGGTATTCATCAATTAGATATGATCGAAGCCTTCTACCTCCTATTTCTGCATTGGGCCTGAATTGGCATGTTTAATAAAGGTCGCAAAATTTCACTAACCACAACACGCTGTCATGACCGTGGAGGTGAACGACGTATTCCTTGTGGGCTTGCCACGCATGGAGTTTAGCTTGAGGAATGGCACCACGAAGAGGTCTCTGGAGAAAAAGATAATAAACAAAGCTTTATTATGTTTTTTTTCGGTGCATAAGCATTTTGGAGTGTTTTGAATCCAAAATATAACAATCTGATGGGCCACAAAATTACTGCGAAAGGCAACGATAGCCATCCGTTGTTTATCGACGGTTGGCTACATATTGGGAGGCAAAACACTCCAAATTTAACGCAGATCCATACTTAGCGTAATGTGCGTGAGGCAGATGGAAGGATGTATAAAGCATACATCCAAAGAAACTATCAAATGGACAATGACTCACTGCCCCTCCACCATTAGACTTTGACTGTCCAAGGTATCGTCCAAGTGCAGTCTCAGCAGCCTTCCGAAGAGGATTCTTCTTGTCGCCAGCAATCACCTCCAAATCCTCCGTGAGGGACGATAGAAGAATGGATCTGATAAACATCGTTTGTTTGCAAATACTTTTCATGAATTCACCTCCGATGAATAGCTGACACATGTGTTGTTGTCACCGGACCCTTCTTGATAATATGATTGAGTGCCTCGAACATGCTTGAGGAAGATGCGAAAGGCGGAGAAATGGAGTTGGAAGTTGAGTGCATGAGGAAGGACTGCAAGAGTTCTCTTAGCTATTAGGTTGAGCTAGAATTAACGGTGAATCTTTTTAGTTCGGCTTTATTGATACTGCACAATAGCCCCTCTCTCACTTCCCTTGATATCAGTCAGTCCAATCCCCCGCCATTTGAGAAATGCCGAACATTTTCGTGTTTCGAGGAAGGAATCAAGCCGTTGCCCGCACTTTGGCAGAAGACCAAGAAGTTCAAAAACCACGGTTAAATAAGACTCATACGAATATTAACATAAACAATTACAAAACTAACGTGGCATTTCAAATTGAGTGAACTCTCGCCAAACGAATCAGTCCACATCTCCTTTAGCGCCGCAACAACGTCGTCGAGCAATCGACCGAATCTCACGTACTTGTCGGGGTCACCTGCAAGTATTGGAATTTTGTACAATACTGTAAATGCACCAACCGATGATTATGAGCCTCACGCATAATAACAGAGTGCAGGCAGACACTCTGTCGTCGTTGAACAGCTGAGAATAGGCAACAGGGGGGGCGATTAGAAGCATGAACTTGAAATGTAGTAAATTGTTAGCACACAGTTAAGCCGCCAATTATTCAAACCTGTAAATACTCTATACCACTCATTGTCCGAGAGCCAACAGAAGAGGGTGTGCACAGGCGATGGAGAGAAGAAGAAGGAAGGCGCGCTCGGGCAACTGCATCATCAATCAGTTTGATTGATCCTGGCTTCAGCTGCAGTTGCGAGAGCGGACGGCTGGACTTCTTACCCAGAAGACCTAAACGAGAAGGAATAATATTTAGACATATTTGTAACAAATACTTACTGTGAACCAAATCTCTGCAATATCCCAATTCCTCATCATGTAGAATGTCGCAGGCAGCCTCGGTCATGGGGATCAACCTTTGAAACTCCGTCAAACCTTGATATATTGGGATCAAGGTAATGGTCGTTAAAGAACTTTCGAACTCACTTCCAAGACCGTGTTTCGAAGCACGAGCCGAAACGATTACGTCACCTCTCGACCGCGCACCTGTGGATCATTCAATGAGAGGATGCCAAAGTGATAGAACAAAAATAAACCTCACTTACCTGAACCGAGATTCAGGGGGAAGATCGTTCTCGTTCCAACTCGGATCGCGGAAACGAGACACAGATTGCACGAGTGTGATCCAGTCTTCGCATTCCATAGTGATAAGTCGTAGGCCTTATGCAGTGCCTGAATGTGTCATAATTCAATATATTGGAATTAAAGGTAAATTTGATTACCTGTTTATCGAGAATTGATCCCATGAGGACAGGATGAAACGAGAACACTCTATCTGCCACATGAATACGTACTGCACAATCATCTATTTCAGCCTTCAAGCCTAAAGCATTTGCATTATGTAACTGCGACCTTATGATCGGACGGTCAATGGGACCTCTGCAGTGTGCTGGTGCCAAGTGAATGCCCTACAAACCCTGTACATCCCAAATATTTCGGTGACGCAACAAGGCTACAACAATAAGCATTTACCTTGGATTAAGATGTTGCACGACGCAGTGCTGAATGCACTGCTCAGAGTCCCTAGTCTACAAAAGACCACATTGCAAGCTCTAGCTCGTGTTTGCATAGGCAAAGAGGCGATCGAGAAAAAGACAGGCCAAACTGCCTTGCTGAAGCATTTTTATTTTAAAATTAAATCCCATTACTACATCAAAAATTATCCTACCCGAGGCCGACCTTGTGAGTTCCGTCCGTATTGCACAGAAGAGGTGTCTTGATGATACCACTGTCGAATTCCACCGCTGACTCCATCGCGTTCGAAAACGCGGTACAATCCGAGAGATCACTAGGCACGGTGTAACAAGCGATCAATGAAGCGTTCCTGAAAAGAATATAGGAATGACGAAAAGGATGTGAAAATCCGGCAACCGAAGGAGAACTGTGGGGGGCATAGCACCATGATATTAGTTTCAAACAATCAGAAACCATGGCTTGTTGTATGCCATTCGATAGAGCATCGAAAGATACATAATAATCCCATGAGTTTCATGAGTTTTCATAGCACTGTGTTCGAGAAATATGAAATTTTCCAGATTTTGGCCAATTTTTGTCGCTCTGATCTCATGACTTACACCATTATTTCCAGGGCCTGGATTTTTCATGTTGGGTAACAATGGATGTGCTACCCGAATATCACACTTATTTGGACCAGCTACCAGCCATTCATGAAATTCGGAAAATTTCATATTTCTCGAACACGGTGCTATGAAAAACTCATGAATCTTGGGATTATTATGTATCTTTCGATGCTCTATCGAATGGTATACAACATGTCATGGAAATCACATTTCGATTTTTCGACTTTTAGAATATCAAAAATCAATAATTTGGATCATTTTTTGGGGAAAATGTCCCCTAGGTACTCCAATCATGAAATATGGATCACCTAGGATGATTTTGAAACATTGTGCCATGCCCCGCCGCTCTTACGGAGAAGGCGTTTTAATAGTACTACGCCACCTACCTTGCATGCACACGACGATGTTCCTCAACAATCAATGCAGCGGTTCTTTTCAGCACTTCTTCATACATGGCATTGAATGGAGTATACGAGAGGCTCATGAGTTCAGGACTGCTGAAAGTACACACTTTGGTTGAGGGAAAACGTAATTCTACATACGCGCATGCTAGCGGACACGGCGAAGTAGATGAAGAACGTGGAGATGAACATCCCGCACAATAGTGCTTTTCTTCAAATCCAGCACACTTGAACTTCAACCGACAGTGACGATCGAGGTCTCTGTATGTCAATGGTACAGGATGCGTGAGCTGCGTAGCTTCATATTCGGAAGCAGACCACCCAAAGTGAGCGAAGTTGGAAGCGTCTATGGTTAATCTGTCACCTATCCTCATCGGATCTAAAATAGACAATAGATAAGAAAATTTGGAAAACCATTTTTTCCTACCCTTGGGAACTTCTTCTTCCTCCTCCTCCTCCTCCTCTTCCTCCTCCTCCTCCGTCGCCACCTCCTCCTCTTCCTCTTCCTCTTCATCTCCATTCCCGATGGACAGATCTACAACAAAACTGCTTAAAAACACCAACAAGCATACAGAAATGAACATATGAACATTGTACATTAAGCATCGCACAATGTGTACGCTAACAGTGGTTAATAGTTGGAATTAAAAAAAAATAAAATGGAATTTTGCTAACCACTACTAGACGACTGCCTGCTGTAGTCGCCATCGGACAGCCGCGAACTCGCTTGCTCTTCTGTAATAGAAGGTAAAATAAAGTTCAAGGCAGAGAAACCTTTAATGCGACGTTACATTTGTGTTACGCGCCTGCGCCATAAGTGCGCAATGTGTTACATTTCGCTCCGTCGGCGTCGGCGTACATTTTGGAATATACAGGGTCTCGAGTGGAAAACCCTGATCGGATATAAAATGGTAGTCAACAATTGTTGATCGATGGTTATTGATGGTTACGGTACCTTCTAACCTTGTCACTATTGCCTTTCAGGGTTTCTTTTATTGTTGCAGGGCGCTGGCGCGTAACACAAATGTTACGACCCATAACGATTTGTTTTTATTTATTTATCATACATCGCGAAAATACACCGACATAATCACTCAGAAATATTTTGCCAATCTTCTTGCGTGAATTATGAAAATGTCAACGCATTTGCTGAATTTAATCGTTTAATTATGCAATTAACGAATTAAATAAATATTCGCTGAAAAAAATGGCTTGAAGCCTGGGAAAAATCGGTCCGCAATAAATTGCGAGGGTTAAAATAATTATGCAAATCATAAAATTATGCACTGCATCTGAATTCTATAGACTCAAAAGCAAGAAATAGGAAATACAATGAAAAGAACTAATTAAGGAAAAGAATAAATCGGTTCGGTACATCCGGCTGTTGTCCGGCTATGACCGATAAAACTACAAATTTTCCCGGATCTTGCCGGTTGTTTTACGATCAAACGGCATCACTGCCGCCGAGATGGCAACAATTGTCAACCAAGTTGCAATTATATTGGTAATAATAGTCGTAAATGACAGGGGTACTACAGGTGGGTTACGGTAGTTGGTCAAATTGCATTTTATTTTGTTGTGGTATAGTGATCAACTGTGATTAGGTCATGCGCGATCTCAAAAGGATCGTATCCACATACGTTGTTGACAACGTGTTGTTAGGCGAAAGGATGTAAAGCCGCTGTAAACCGAGCGAGAATTTTGGGATTACAGTAACGGAAAACATAACAAACATGGGGTCCAACCGGCCCCGGATATGTAAATAGCGTGAACTCAAATTGTGAAAAGTGAAATGTTGATTGGCTTTACCATAAAAATGCTCATATCGAATTAATTTTAGTTCTTTAACTCTGATTTTTGTACACAACAAGCGTACTGACGTAATTGAAACAGGATATTGTATAAAAATATAAGCGATAGATCAAGTTTATAATTTAGCGAGAAACAAAGGACTCACCGTGTACTCGATCCAATTCATCTCCTACTAATCGTCGTCTCTTTGTGTTCGTAGGAGGGTCGCCTTCCTTTCGTGTAGATTCTGAATAAATCAATTTTTAATTGTTACAGTAACAATACCGTAAGTTAAACACAGTACCTGTACGATCACAATCTATTGCATGAAGAAAAGGAGTCGCCCGCACTTGCACACAGAGCCTCCTGCAATTTATTATCACTTACTTTTGTTTTTAAAATTTTAAAATTGGTTTATTATTTGCTTATGAAATAAAAACATGACTTGTTTGCTACTTCCGTCAAATACAATACTGAATACGCGAAAAGAGATAGAATGTATTAAAATTAAACACAAACCAGAGGGAAACATTGATGACAAATATGGGAAGGATAGACGATAATCGACACTCACGTGATCTGAATGAATGAAGGAATGAATGAAATGGAATGAATGAATGGATGAATGAATGAATGAATGAATGAATGAATGACATGAATGAATGGATGAACTCAATGAAAGGAATGAATGAAATGGAATGAATGAATGGATGAAATGAATGAATGAATGGATGGAATGAATGAATGAATGAATGAATGAATGAATGAATGAATGAAGGAATGAATGGATGAATCAATGAAGGAATGAATGAAATGGAATGAATGAATGGATGAAAGGATGAATGAATGAATGAGTAAATGAATGGATGAATCGATGAAAGAATGAATAAAATGGAATGAATGAATGAATGAATGAATAAAATGAATGAATGAAATGGAATGCAAATAAAAATGGAATGGATGAATCAATGAAAAGAATGAATAAACATGGAACGGAATGAAGCAATGAATCAATGAATGAATGGATGAAAGGATCAAAGAATGACTGAATGAATGAATGAATGCGATGAATCAATTGAAGGAATGAATGAATGAATGAATAAATGAAGGAATGAATGAATGAATGAAAGGATCAAAGAATGACTGACTGACTGAATGAATGAATGAATAAATGAATGAATGGAACGGAATGAATCAATGAATGAATGAAGGAATGAATGAAATGGAATGAAAGAAAATGGAATGAAAGAAATGGAAATGAATGAAATGGAATGAATGAAATGGAATGAATGAAATGGAATGAATGAAATGGAATGAATGAAATGGAATGAATGAATGAATGGAACGGAATGACTGAATGAATGAATGAATGAATAAATGAATGAAATGATCAAAGAATGACTGAATGAATGAATAAATGAATGGAACGGAATGAAAGGATGAATGAATCAAATAATAATACTAATAAGAAGAAGAAGAAGAAGAAGAGAGAAGAAGAAGAAGAAGAAGAAAGAAGAAGAAGAAGAAGAAGAAGAAGAAGACAGAAGAAGAAAGAAGAAGAAGAAGAGAAGAAGAAGAAGAAGAAGAAGAAGAAGAAGAAGAAGAAGGAGGAGGAGGAGGAGGAGGAATCACTGAATAAATAAGATAAAAGCCGTCGCATGCATGATAGAGAGCGGCAGTAAAACAAAATGGAAATCAGGCAAGAGATATGAAAGCTTATAGCAATAACAATAATAAATTATAATTTTCCAAATATCTACCTGTTGTAGCCGCTCGACCAAACGTTGATTCAAATGCTTGAATAGGCCTTCGCGTGAACTGAAAAGATAATACTGTTTAATATGATACACCTGTTTAATATCATACACAAGGAATATCAAAGAAAGAAAATAGAAAGTAGCAGAGTGATTGATTAGCAGGATAAAGATAAATGTAAAGATAAAGAAAGATGAAAGATACAAAAATAGAAATGACAAATAAAAAATTTATCATAATGATTATCGAAATATCTACCGAGATTCACTCCCACGCTACTTGACTGCTACAAGCTATGACCTTACGGGTCACAACGTCGATCACGTGCGAGGGCTCACTAAAAAATGTAAGGATAATACACAAGACAACAAGATGAAACGACAATAGTAAAAGCAATAGCTACAAAATATGAATCTAAACCAACACTTAGAAAAA
Organism: Parapristionchus giblindavisi; assembly: GCA_943737045.1. NCBI lineage: Eukaryota > Metazoa > Nematoda > Chromadorea > Rhabditida > Diplogasteridae > Parapristionchus > Parapristionchus giblindavisi. Next base: position 93,081 of record CALSFV010000487.1, read on the forward strand.
CGTTATGAAAATCGCGCATGATTTAATTAAATTTAATAGCAAACTCAATATCATCCAACAAAATTCGCGAAACAACGGCAATCAACTAATTACAATGCCCAACCTACGCAGCTTAGTCTAAACGCGTAATAATCACTCCAATATACAATCCCTAATAATGCAAGAAGTGAAATCGCAGCGTGAATAAGCGGGCGGAGGAGGAGGAAATCAAGCAAGAAATAAAATATAATAATAATAATAATAATAATAATATAATAATAATAATAAGAAGAAGAAGAAGAAGAAAAGCAAGGGAAAGAAGAAGACGGAGAAGGATGAGAAGAAGAAACAAGGAGGAAAAGGAGAATAATTATAAATAAAAATAATAAGAATAGTAATAATAGTAATAAGAATAGTAATAAAAGAATAAATGAGCGCCGCAGCACAATCGGTAAGCATAATTAGAAATGGTACAGATAAATGAATAAAGATGAAACATAAAAGTGGATAAGTAAATAAAATATTTACCTGAACCAGTCAATGTACGCCTGCCTGCAGAACGACCGATACGAGTGTCTCGAACCCACTGAAATACGAACATTAATATTTAAAACCGGGCAGGTGCAGGTAAAAAATTAAAGAAAAATACGCATAAACAACAAGACATGCTCACGGAACAACAGCAGATAGACAATATGGCCCCAAAACAACTCTAACTCTAGACGCACACACAGGTCATTAATTTAACATTTCAAACAACCTCAATATACTACAATAAAATAAGTAAAACGACTAATCTAAATTAAAATTCAACCGCACTTCGAAAATTCAAATATTAGGCTTCAGCTCCTCTACCACACCACGGAATTTCTATTTCCCGGCTCCCTCTCCGGCGCTATTCCCACTATCGTCCGCGGACGCTCCTCCCCTAAGATGTGCCGCGGGTCGAACCGTTCGTTTCGCCCGCGGGCGATCGGAGTCACAAATCTCACCCGCCGATCGCCCGCGGTCGCTCGATCGCCCGCATATCACCCTCGAATCATCCGCGGGCGCTTTATCACCCGTTGGGCTCCCCGCATTTCTCACGCTTTTCGACCATCCAAAAACGGGAGAAGAATCCTACTATTGATGCTATTACAGTACTTGGAAATGGAACATTGTTTGCTTTCAAAGGTATTCGATCCAATTTATCGATCGATAATATAATGGAATTTAAGGTGAATGGTATGGCGTTTATTAGATGAAGGTGGAATAGAGAAAGGATATCCTCGATTAATAATTGATTCATGGCCATTTGATAGTAATATTGATGATATATTAACTGATGGTGATGGAGATTCATATGTGTTCAAGGTACAATACTACTTTCAATTGATTTATGGAATTCTAATGATGGTCCGTGTATATGAGGACTTGATCAATTAACAAAAAAAACGATATTTCGTCTTATATCGATCTATAAAGACAACGAAAAAACTGTTTTTATTTGTGCAAATTATTTGTGAAAAGGTGTTTTATGGTCAGATCGATGCTCTGATCAACTTTGTTCTTGAAAAAAAATTCAATTAAAAAAGTTATGGAATTTTTAATTTGAAAAATCTCGGACCAAGAATTTTTTACCGATTTTTACCAGCACACAAAGTGGATACATTTGAATAAACAAACTATCGATATTGACAATAAAATATTTTGATAAAATATAATGTGCGCAAATAGGTTTTCCTGGTAAGTTTTTTTCTTGGCTTAACATCGATCGATGTTTGAGATTTGTCTCGTTGATCTAAGCGTGTTCGGCTTACTATATACATAAGTACACATATTTTCTTCAAATGGTATAGTTTCGTTGTGTCAAACATAACTTGATCCAGTCATTCTCTCATATCTCCTACCACATTTACTAAAACATATCCTTAGAATATGTATTAATTAATTTAAGGGAGATAAGTATTGGTTATTGAATCGAGATGGAGAATTACAGAAGGGATATCCATGGCGTATAAATCGAGTAAGTCATACTGTATCTATTACAATTCAATCAATATCAATCAATAGGGATTAATAGATATGCCTGATGATATTGATGCTGCCTTATATATAGTGAAGATGATCAACCATATATGTTCAAAAAGGTAAAGATCTATCGAATCAATAAATCAATAATTATATAATTCAGGATCGATATTGGCCTTATTCTCGTTTTGGAATGGAAGACAATGGCCAAAGAGTACTAAAGGAATATTTAAGGTTCATTAGATTTCATAATATCTTATCTGTCTATCATCTTCAGGGTGAAATTCCATCTAAAATAGATGCAGCCCTTCGATTTAATGATCAGAGTTTTCTATTTGTCGGGACTAAATATTATAAAGTTAATGGATTCAGGTTAGATTAAATATTGATTCAAATGAAAATGTATTGATTGATAGAATGAGAATATCTGAAGGATATCCTAAATCGATAGGAGATCAATGGTTTGGATGTGACGGAAATAGTCATCATATTAAATAATCACTTTATTGTTGTGTTATTATGTAGATCCTTAGTATTCTTCTTACGGTATTCGTGCAATGCAATCATATTATCGATCTCTTTCTTTATCTTATTGAAAGTGATAAAGATCTTTCATTCTTCGTATTCATATCTTCTATGACTCCGCCCACTTTTCAATAATCTTAATATAAGTGAGACTTCATCTATTCATTCATTCATATCAATAATGAAAACAAATTCTCATTCTCTCCACTTTGTTCATTCTTTCTAATGGAATAATCAATGGAATGGAATCTAAATGGAATGAGCATCCTTATCTAGTCAAGGTAATCTTTGATCTTTGATCTTTTAATCTTAGATCTTTGATCTTTAAATTGTAGGTTCTATCACGTGATTCGGTTGATTCCTCACCTCTTCTTTGTTCTGGTTCTCTTATTTCTCCTCGATTGATTATAACAGCTACTGATTGTGTTGTTGATTCTGGAAAGAGGTACAGTAGCCCTTCTTCCCATCCCCTCTAAACAACCGTATCCGTTTAGACTCTCAGAGATTCTTATATCAATTCCTCGAGTAGGAA
>CALSFV010000488.1:0-94271 GCA_943737045.1 Parapristionchus giblindavisi
AAAAAGTGTGGTCCACAGCGCATAAGACCAGTAATGTGTTATATTTAACTCCTTTTAAAGCTATTTTAACACACAAAAGATGTCAAAGTGACATCGCGAGCTGCTAATTTAAAACTCTCCGCTCTGGTCACACTCTCTCGCTTTCTTTGTTTGCGAGAGAGCGTTGCCAGAGGAGAGAGCAAAAAGCTACGGGAGTGCTTTTAAATATAACGCTTCACAGGCCTCATGTGACACCTCTTTCTCTGTACGTACTTTTACCACTTCTTCATTCATTCCTACACTTCCATCCGTACTCTTTCCCTTTACATTCATTCATTCATTTCTTTTCCTATTACTCACCCCCCCCCTTCAATACCCCCCTACAACCCAGATTACTTTTTCAAATCTGTCGCCTATGTTTCTCACCATACGCGTTTTCCCTGTTCGTAGTTTGATCAAGAGAGATCAAAGATCAAAGATCAAACTTCAGATTGATCTTACGATTCGAATGCACCACAATCACAACAATCGATCGACGCTGTCGGTGCGGAGGGCGCCTTCGCGGTAAGAGATCAAAGATCAAAGATTAAAGATCAAAGATCAATTGTTTCCAGTGACCTGCACTCGCGATCCTCGCGAGAGGACGAGGCCTCTTCGCCTTCACTGCGCATCAGAATAGCCGCGAGCGAGTACACTGGAGGAGGTATTAAAACACCCCGATTTATTTTTTCACACCCGGGATATTTTTAACACCCCGGGTTAATTTTAACACCCCTGGTTAATTTGGAAACCTCCGCTCTGGCAGCGCTCTCTCGTAGACAAAGAATGCGAGAGAGCACAGCCAGAGCGGCGAGTTTCAAATAAGCTCGGTGTGCGCCTTTATTGTTAGTGTTAAAGAACTTTTTGAAAAGGCGAGAGAGCGTGCAAAACGAGGAGAGTCTCTCTGACTTTTTTCTATTACAGCAATGAAATATTCAATCAATAAATCAATAAATCAATAAACAGGCGCATCGGTGTCGCACTCCGACGACGACAGTGGCTGTATCGTCGACGAATACGCCTGGATCCCGAGCGGAGTTCGGCCGGATACGGTAGGTTATTGATTGATTACGGTACCGTCTTATTGATTGATTTTTTAAATTGATCTTTGATCTTTGATCTCTCTCCAGGTGCACGCCTACTTCTCCGCGCTTCCCGCAGAGCGCGTGCCCGTCACCGGGTCTTCCGGCGCCAAGTGGCGTCTGCGGCAGCTACGGTGCGATTGATCTTTGATCTTTGTAGTTTGATCTTTGATCTTTGATTTTTGTAGTTTGATCTTTGATCTTTCATCTTTGATCTCTTGCAGTCACCAACTGCCGCCGCACGACTCTGACCCGTCCTACTGTGGTCATCTGAAGGACGAAGACGAGGAACGGCAACTCGCCCATTTTGACAAGTGAGTGTAGTTTGATCTTTGATCTTTGAACTCTGTAGTTTGATCTCCGATATCCGTAGTTTGACGGTTGGTCTTTGTAGTTTGCTCTTTGATCTTTGATCTTTCTAATTATGATATGACTTTGATTGACAACACGAATCGTATAGTGCCGTAATAGCCGTCTCTAGAAGTTTTGATGAGCTAGCTCTCTGGGAGATATGTAAAAGGGGGACATTGAGAAATTCTCTCCCTCTCCCTTTTCCTCCCTCTCCCTCTCCCTTTCCCTCTCCCTCTCCCTCTCCCTCTCCCTCTCCCTCTCCCTCTCCCTCTCCCTCTCCCTCTCCATCTTTCCCATCTCATTCGAGGAGGGATACTTTATGACATTGGAACACTGGCATCGTAGATTTCTATCTCTCTCTCTTGATTTGTCTCCTGAGAGGGAAGAAGAAGTAGTAGTAGTACTAGTAGGAAACAATGGAAACAACTAAACTAATTTGTAGTTTGTAGTCTGATCTTTGATCTTTGCAGACTACGACAGGAAGAGTGCCTCGGGCGCGGCACCGTACAGGTGGTGCCCTACGACAGGAGTCCGTCGTGCGCACAGGTGAGTGTATATTGCAGTTTGATCTTTGATCTTTGGTCTTTGATCTTTGATCTTTGATTTTTGAACTCTGTCGTTCATGGCTATAGCGCAGCTTTGCAGTCTCGCCTATATTGCACACACACACATTCGTTATTTCATAGCTTTTTCTTCGTCCATCTCTCCCCTCTCTCTTCTCTATCTCCCTCCCTCTCTCTCTCTCCCTCTCTCTCTCCCCTCACACTTTAGATAGTTAACGCGAGCGAGAGAGGGCGAGGGAGAGAGGGAGATATTAAACGTTTGACGTCCCCGTCTGCCCCATCTCTAATATATCGTGGTCAACACATAGGAGGGATTGAAACAGTGGGGAATAAGGAGAGGGAGAGGGAACGAGAGGGAGAGAGAGAGGACGGGAATAAGGAGAGGGAGAGAGGGAAACAGTCTCTCACCCGTCTGCCGGTCCTAATCAGAAATTAATCCTCCTTATGATTACGCAGACCGGACTCCACTCCATTATTATCGATGTTGTCAAAAGTGATGGAGAGAGAGGGAGAGAGAGGGAGAGAGGGAGAGAGAGATGGAGAGAGAGGGAGAGGGAGAGAGGGACAGAGAGTGAGAGGGAGAGAAAGGGAGAGGAGAGAGAGAGTGAGAGGGAGAGAAAGGGAGAGGGAGAGAGGGAGTGAGAACAGACCTTTCCCTAATAAGATTAGCACCATGTACAGTAAACAGAATGACAAGCGCTGATGATCTACTCATTGAGGGACCTAAATAGTTAAGTTAAGTTAAGTCAAAGTTAAAGTTAAGGTTAAGTTAAGTTAGGTTAGGTTAAGTTAAGTTAAGTTAAGTTAAGTTAAGTTAAGTTAAGTTAAGTTAAGTTAAGTTAAGTTAAGTTAAGTTAAGTTAAAGTTAAGACAAACTTAACGTTTAGTTAAGTTAAGTTAAGTTAACTTTAAGTTCATTTTCGCTCTTATGATTTGAACTGCGCACTACACATATCGAAATAGGTTTCGTTCAAGAGTGAAATGATTTGAGACAGTCGTATTTTCTGATTCGAGGTTTCAAACATGATTCAATATTTCATTTAATTTAATTTATCATACATCCAAAAGATGCGACAACATTTGAAAGAACAAGTACTATACATGAGAGCATTTGGGGTTGAAACGAGAGAGGGGGGGTAGCTATATTATGTGCCCTGTTATTTTCTAGTAATAAACTTGTATTGTTTAGTGCTGAGCATGTCGATAAATAAATACGTAAACAATTCCATCTCACGGTTCTGATCTTTGATCTAACGGTTGTGATCTTTGATCTTTGATCTCCGCGCGCCTTCCCAGTCCATGATCTCTCTCGCATCTGCTCTTGTTCGCAACAACTACTAGGCGTACTACATGTGAAAGCTGGACGCGCTCTCTCAAAATCCCATACTCTCTCGTCCCTCTCTGACCGTCTCTTCATCGCCCTACGCTCTCTCGTCCCTCTCTGACCGTCTGCCGGTCTCTTCGACCGTCCCTTGTCTCTCTCTCGACATCTGTAAATGCTTAGTGGTCGTTGAAAGCAAAGGAGGATGAACTTTTATGATGGAGAGAAAGGGCGAAAGTGGCGACACTTTTGATACGGAAACCGGGATTTAGTTTTTTTATTAATTAATTAATTAATTATTTAATTTATTTATTTATTTGTTACACCTGTGACATGGCACAGAACAGAATCCACAGCCGAAACAATATTTTCTCACTCAAACTGCAATTTTTGTGTATTTTAGGCTTTTGGCTTTAATTTTTCGGCTTTTTTCGCTTTAGATCATTTATTGCCTACTCTGCCAAAGGCACACCCGAGCGCCTTTTTCTCTGCGCTCCGGCAACACTCTCACAGTATTCTGGTCCAAGCCATTTTTCTTTCAAAGCAAGACAAAGGAGAGACCATTGTATTCGAGAGAGTTTGTATGTTGAGCGGTCGTTCTTGCTTTGAAAGTCATGAGAACGCTGTGCTCTCTCGCGGGCAAGGAAAGCGAGAGAGCATGGTCAGAGCGGGTGAGTGCCAAATTGGCACGGGTGTGTCTTTAACCTCTATCTCACAGTGATTCCCATTAAGATCGTAAAGCAATCGGGGGGTTGAATTACAATTTACAGTCCTTCTATCGGTCGGAATGGCCCCTTTAAATAGGTGATCATGTTACTCTTTAGGTGTTGTGAGAGAGGGAGAAGGAGAGAGAGGGAGAGGGAGAGGTGAGGGAGAGGGAGAGGGAGAGGGAGAGGGAGAGGGAGAGGGAGAGGGATAGAGGTGATCATCCTCTTTAGGTGTTGAGAGAGAGGCACACCAAAGGTGTCCCGCTGTGGCAGGAAAAGTTGTTGGAATTGAACCCATTTTCGCCTTCTCCCTCTCTCCCTCTCTCTCTCTCCCTTACTCTCCCTCTCTCTCTCCCTTACTCTCCCTCTCTCTCCCTCTCCCTCTCTCTCTCCTCCCTCTCTCTCTCTCTCCCTTACTCTCCCTCTCTCTCCCTCTACCTCTCCCTCTCCTCCCCCTCTCTCTCTCCCTCTCCCTCTCCCTCTCTTTCCTCCCCTCCCGTTTAGGGGATGGGGATCATTTCATTATGCGCACAGTTGCATGGAAGATATAGTACTGACAGATTCGAGCGCAGACAAATGGCCCTCACACGCAATAGTCAACCCCCATTGATGGGTTGAATAGCTAACTATAAACGATTCAGATTATTGATTGATTTATCGATCGATAATAATTTAGGCGCCATAAATAGGCAAACGCTCGATAACCAATTGAATGAATGTACATAGCAGTGTTTGACAAATATGCAAAAAATAAGAATATTGATCGATTTATCGATTCATGTTATCGGTCGATTCATAGGGCACCTAGTTCAGACACACAACATAAAGGCGCTCCCCGAGCTTATTTGAAATTCTGACAATTCTCTCTCGCCCTCCTCGTCTACGAGAGAGCGTCGCCAGAGCGGAGAGTAAAATAAGCTCGTGATGTTCCTGTAAACGCTCTAGTAATAATATCGATTGAGAAATATTGATTTTTCGTGTACAGTGACTGATGAATTAGTCAATAAATCAATAATCAAAAAGTCAATAATCACTAAATCACTAATCGCTCCCAATTTCAGTGTACGCATCCTCTGGTGGAGGGTTCAGTTGGCGTGTGGGCAGATCGAGTGCGCGCCTGGTACCATCCCGCGTGCTTCACGTGCACCGCTTGCCGAGAACTGCTCGTCGATCTCGTCTACTTCCAGGTAATTGTTAGCTTAAGAAGGACTTAGGACTTAGTGATAAGTAATTTACTCAGCTTAAGTAGTACCGTTCAGTTGTTAGCGCTGATTATGATAAGTACTATAAAAGGGAGCGTTGCTTCTCTAATATGGTATCTTCATTCTGTTCACTATTTCTCTGTTCTCTGACAACGAGAGAGCATTGAGTGAGGTTACGCACCAGACATGGTCTATGGTTATCCCATGGGGTAGACCCACCCGCAAAAATGTGCCTTTCATGGGTACCCACCCGCAAAATTGGACCATAAATTGACGATTTTCTTGAAAATTTCACGATTTTGGGGTACCCACATGCGTTTTTTCTCAAAAATCGGGTTACCCACACGCGTTTTTTTAACTCAAAATCTAGGTACCCACACGCATTTGTTGGGTACGGGATATTGATAGACCATCACTGTTACGCACCCTTTAAGCGAGGGGGGGGGGTTGATACGAGGCAAAGGTGAGATAGGTTTCAGCACCACTGTTAAATGCTTGGAGAGCGAGATATTGTTGATATGGTTTGAGACTCTTCAGTAAAACATAATATGAATGAAATCAGTTCACCAGCCTTAGCATTGACCCTAACGTGAATGCCTAAGTTAAGGCGTTCGGGTCGACCTAATCGTTAAGTAACCTTCGTATTTAGTCTTAAGTTCGACTTAGATAATCTTCCTTTGTTTAGCACGATTCGTCCATCTACTGTGGTCGTCATCACGCGGAACAGTACCGACCGAGATGTGCACGATGCGATGAGGTTGGTACACTTAACCGATCTCAACCGACCTCAACCGACCTTAACCGACCTCAACCGACCTTAACCGACCTTAACCGACCTTAACTAAGTACCTACTTAGGGCATGTGTACTTAACTGACCTTAACTAAGCACCTACTTAAGGCATCTGTACTTAAATGATCTTAGCTAACTTTAACGAACGTTAAGAAACCTTAAATTTTACTTAGCATGTATTACGTAAAGCATATTATCACACGCTTATCAGTGATTTTATACGACTTTCCCCCCTGAAAAGTGTGCCTGTACCTTTTACTGCATTTTTAAATAAGCAACTAAATTAACCTTAGCCGACTTAACTAAGTCCTTTCTTAAGGTACTATATGCACTTAATTGACCCTAGCTTATTCTCATTTCTCATATCGTTTATGTTCTTATTCTTGGCTACCAATTCTACCTCTTCCTCCTGTCCCCAATTACCTCCTAGTCCTTCTAAATCATCCCACGAAACGTTCTGGCGCAATTGAAACATGTCCAGAGGGCTTCCGGCTCTCTCCCTCTGTCCCTCTCCCTCTCCCTCTCCCTCTCTCGATCAGGGTTCGAGAGAGGGAGAGACAAATGACAAATGTTTCCTCATGCATGCGGTACTACTGATTTGTTGCCTTGTCCTATTATATGGAACGAATGAATGAGCGAAATGAGGGAAAAGAGGAGGACATTACATATACTAACAAGAAGTGTAACGTATTAGACTAGGAGTGCTTACGGTAGTACAGTAGTTACGATTTTTTTAACAGTAAGCCTTTGATGCAAAAACAGCTACTGATCTACCTTTTATTGATTATACAATCGATCATGCATGGACGGTCATTGGATTATGCCTACCGTACCCTCATTACCATATCTTCATCATCCTCATCCATTCCTCTTCTCTCCTCCTCTCCGTCTCCCTTTCCCTCTTTATCCTTCCTCAACCATTCCTCCTCCTCTCACCATCAATCCTAACCACAATTACACCACGAAAGATTAATCGTCGTTTCTTCTCCATAATAGACCAATCTCGGCTATAACACAGCCTCATTACCTATTCGTATATCTGTACCCTCAGGGCTCATCTCTCTCCCTCTCCCTCCAGGATCTCTCCCTCTCCTTCTAGGATCTCTCCCTCTCCCTCTAGGATCTCTCCCTCTCCCTCTAGGATCTCTCCCTCTCCCTCTCTATCTATTCTTGCAATCATCATTTCCGGTAATATGAGTAGAGTGAGAGGCAGAGATTGTCTCTCAGCGATAATTGTGGTAAATGGAATATAGAGGGATAGGTGATGATTATTGACAGTTAAAGGAGAGAGGGAGAGGGAGAGGGAGAGGGAGAGGGAGAGGGAGAGGGAGAGGGAGAGGGAGAGAGATACAGTCCTAAGGGAGAGTCCTCGCGTTCTCGGGAAATACGATCCAGTCATTGGCAGATGTTCGGTATCGATAAGAGAAGAAGGAGAGGGAGAGATTCTAGAGGGAGAGGGAGAGATCCTAGAGGGAGAGGGAGAGATCCTAGAGGGAGAGGGAGAAGAAAGGGAATAATGGAAATGAGCGATGATTGGCTGTAAATATGAAGGGATTAGGGTGGGTTTGCCTCAATCGTCAAAAACAAAGACACTTTTGGCCCTCATCCAGAGAAAACAGTGTTGTACTCCAGACGAGGGTCACTACTATTAACAAATACATAATTAATTAATTAATAAAAAATATTAAATGCGCACACGAGGCTAATCTTACTCTCCGCTTTGGCAACGGTCTCTCGTAGGCAAAGGAAGCGAGAGAGTGTAGCCAGAGCGGAGAGTTTCAAATGAGCTCGTGGTGTCGCGTCAATACTACTATATTCTACAGCTATAAATAAATACATGAAAATTAATGAATAAATAAATAAGAAAAATAGTAATAATAAAGGCCAATTTAGTTAATCTTCTCATCGGAATGCACTTCTATAAGTAAATATATAAAAATAACAAATAAATAAATTATAATAATAATAATAATAATAATAATAATAATAATAATAATAATAATAATAATAATAATAATAATAATAATAATAATAATAATAATAATAATAATAATAACAATAATAATATGCAAATTCAGTTAATCTTCTCTTCGGAATGCACGGAGGCCGAGGGTCACTCCTACCACATCGATCATCTTCGTTGTGCACTGTGTGACTGCTCACTGGGAGGCAGGAGATATGCCAAGGCTGCTAGTGGTATTTATTTATTTAAATATATTTATTTAAATAATATTTTTTTTCAAGAAATGGAGAAAAAGAAAAGTGTGGAAGATCAAAGATCAAAAATCAATTTCAGGTCAGATCGTGTGTTCGTCGTGCAGAAAGCTGCCATCGTGCGCCGGGTGCACGCAGATGATTTCGGCCAACGAAGTGAGTAACGGCATTTGGTTTATTTTTATTTTTGAAACCATTTAAGGGGACACTCAAGCTAATTTTACTCTACTCAATCGCAAACAAAGCAAACGAGAGAGTGTGGCCAGAGAGCGGAGAATCTCAAATTAGCTTTGGGCTTGCCTTCAAGGAATTCGTATTAAATTGTCTGCGATAATATCGGATAATATGAAGCAGTTGAAACCTGTAATGCAATGGTTGAATAGAAAAGATTCACTGTTTCGGCCAATATGAAATTTTGCACATGGCAATGTAGTTTTAGAGGCACTCTCGAGCCAATTTTACTCTCAGCTCTGGCCACGCTCACTCGTAGATAAATAAAGCAAGAGAGAGAGAGAGTGTGACCAGAGCGGAGAGTTTGAAATTGCATGGCTCGGGTGTGTCTTGAACGGTTGATTTGAAATAAAATTCATTCGATGAGAATTATTTGGAGTTGGGTAAATACAAAATGAAAAAAAGTATTTGGTCTTTGATCTTTGATCTTTGATCTTTAATCTCTCTCCAATCTCAGGCATCCATAGTGCAAGGGGATCAGCAATGGCACGCGAGCCATCGGTGCTTCCGTTGCGGGGTCTGTCAACGGTCATTATTGGGTAAGTACCCATGGTTAATTTTCGGGTTAACGACTTCCTATGGTTAACCACTTTGGGTATATCTATATGGTTAACCGTTTCCCATGGTTAACCATTTTGGGTATATCTATGGTTAACCACTCACTCCCTATGGTTAACCACTTTGGGTATATCTATGGTTAACCATTTCCTATGGTTAACCATTCCGGGTATATCTATGGTTAACCATTTCCCAATCGCAGGTCACCCGTTCGCCCTTTCCACTCCCTCATCGTCAGGCCAATCGCCGTCGCCTTCTTCTTCTTCGTTGAGGTATTTTACTAATAATTAAATTTATAAAAATTATATAAAAATTAATTAAAATTTGAATTTATTTACTGAAATTTGCATGTTTGACATCTTTGTCGTTAAGTTATACGCAAAGTTTACAATGTTTCATTGATTAAATGTTTATTGATTGTCTTAAATAGTTTATCGATTCAATTCAGATGCTCTCCAAAATGTCCGACATCGCGTAGTATGGAACACATCTACGAGACTGTTGTAAGTTATTTTTATTAAATTATTTATTTTTATATTTAGAATTGTATGAAAATAAGTCACATTGGATTCAAAAATTCATAATATATTTATTTTAAATACTAAAAAAATTAGAAAAAATCATAGTCTACAGCCAACGTAGAAAAAACACTTTAAAGGCATTCCCGAGCACGAATTTCACTCTCCTCTCCGCCAACGCTCTCTCCTAGACGAAAGAAAGCGAGAGAGAGCACTGTCAGAGCGGAGAGTTTCGAATAACTATAGCCTTGTATAAATAACTAACAAATAAATGAATTAAATAAATATTGTTTTGCAGTTATTTTAATTAGTTTTAATGTATTTTGTAGTTGCAGTTATATATAATTGTTTCATAAATAACTAATAAATAAAGAATTAATTAAATAAATAAATATCATTTTGCAGTTATCGGAGTCCTCATCGCTCGCCTCTCCCTATTCGCCTCGTCGTCATCATCGCGGTCTGCATCCATGTCATTCGGAGCGAAACCCGCTATCCGGCACAAGTTTCGCTGCCTCATCCACCTCCGGAGGAGGAGGAGGATACGAGTGTCTGCGACCCAATTTGTACAGGTTAGATAGCATGAATTTATTTTCTTGCATTAAATTGCACTGCATATCTCCGCTCTGGCAAAGCTCTCGAACTATATGCATTCTTCGTCCACGAGAGAACGTTACCAGAGCGGAGTGTATAAAACTAAAAATCTCAGTGATTTTTAGTTTTATACTCTTTTTGTATCCAATAAAATGTATGAGAATTTTCATTTCAATATCTTCTTCAAGTACTCTGATATTTCAAAACTAGTAGTTTACTTATCATTCCCACTTGAAGTAGACAGTGATATCCCGAAGGACTTCGTGAGCCTAGAATAACTTTACCATTACCTTTAACCATTTATCATTTTCCCCCTTCAGTGACCTCTCTAACTACTACTCGTCCTCTTCCACTGACACAGACGACGAGGATGAAGACGACCTCGTGAGTCCGCCGCCACCCGCACCCGTACGGAGGATACCCGAGGTTAGTGGGAAACATGTTAACCACTTCTGGTTTACCCATAGTTAACCTTTATCCGGTTTATGGGAAACATGTTAACCACTTCTGGTTTACCCATGGTTATACACTTCTGGTTTACCCATGGTTAACCACTTCAGGTTTGCCCATGGTTAACCACTTCTGGTTTATGGTTTACCATTACCTATAGTTAACCCTGTCCCATCTTCAGCATCACCATCACCACAAGCGAAAGACGACGGCGTCTAAGAAGGAGAAAGAGAAGACGACGTCTCCCAAACATCTACCGTATGCGCAGAAGAAACAGAACAACCGGTGTATCGTATCGTGAACTGACTTTTATTCACTTGCTTTTCTAGATTATATTTTTTTCCAAATTATTGATGCTTCCTGTGGAGATATAGAGATGATATGATAAAGTGATTATTATATTTATTGATAGCTTTGGTTTATATCAAAAATGTTAAACACACAAACGGGATATCATTCTGATGAGGCGCAAACCACACAGGTCAATTCGGTGTCTGAAACGGAGGACCGAAACACCTACTACCATTACTTTGTCGTACAGCCATTGTTTCCGTCCTTTACATCCTTAATTTTCAAAAATGGAATTTCCATCAAGTTTCTATCAAGTGAATTTTGCGAGATAAATAGATCAATCCGGAATGGCTTCACGAATCAATAGAAAAAAATCAGCCAATTTGCACCGAGAAATTCAACTTTCACTGCAGTCATTTTGCCGTTGAAGTGGAGGCAATCCCGTCCACCCCCTTCCTTCCCATGCTGGTTGCTCTCTCGCACCAGCACACTCTCTCGCTTCCTAAAAAGAAGCTTTTTCGACCATCAATACAATATAACACAATACATTTATCTTTTCATGAATAAGTGCAGAAGAGTAAGTCAGAGGCAGGGGGGACGACAATTTTCAATCACAAATAAATTCAATCTCAATTTTTATTACGACATCACGAAGATTGCACAACATTTGTATTCTTTCTGGAGCAATCAGTTTACAGTTTAAAGACCTTTATCAAGCACAGAACTATTGGGGGAGGGAATGCTCTGTCTGTATTTCCGGCGTTTTGCAGCCTTGGCACGCTTAAAATGAATTAAATTAAATGAAATTAAAAAGATTCCTTTTCAAACTCACGCAGGAATGTAAATATAGGTATTAGTGTAATTGGTGGCGGTGCTCCTGACAAAAAAATGAAATTAGATTCTGACAGTTTTCTGATACAAAAGTTGGCACTACTTCAGGATAGGGTACCAGAACACCGAGCAAGTACAAAATGATATGAAAAATGAAATAAACAGCAATGAAAGGACGTTTAAATTAGACATTTATACTATTATTGAGGACTGGTACCCTATTCTGAAGTGTGCCCAAAAGTTACCACATGCTTCAAGCTTGATGTAGACTTTGGTTTGAATACAATCGTAACAAGTCTCCCATTCCTCTCCCAGCATAGAACACAGCCCGTGTTCTGGCTTCACAGTATTCTGGTCCAAGCCATTTTTCTTCCAAAGTAAGACAAAGGAGAGACCATTGTATTCGAGAGAGTTTGTATGTTGAGCGGTCGTTCTTGCTTTGAAAGTCATGAGAACGCTGTGGCTTGAAGAATATTGCCTTACAAGGCATCTGAAACGATATGATCAAAGGGAGCGTTATCTCACTCAATGGTTTTCTTCATTGCGCACACTATTTTTCTGTTCTCTAACAATGAGAGAGCATTGCGCGTCGAAAAGACCATTGAGTAAGGTTACGCTCCCTTTAACAATAAGGTGAAGGTAAACCCCCCGTTACTCAAGGCACACGAAGTCCTTCTTGATACGATCTGGACGAAATGATATGATCAGAGAAATTTTGGACCTTGGCAAGTGGATTTGGAAGTCTACTTCTAGTTATTTATACGTAGTTTTTTTATAAAAAATGCTGTTTCGGCCGCTACAATTACAGTCTCAAAATGAAAAGCATCACTCACGGCCACAGTAGTCAACATAAGGAAATCCATAAGTATCATTTTCATAGTTTTTTTTCAGGCAACTGAATTAGGCAGTTAGGTGGGATTGAGCGTAGAAGGCTGAATGGAGGGGGGGAATGGGCGAAGGGAGGAGCTGAAGTCAGCCATCGTGACTGAGTTGCAATGACATATTCCAGTCTAAAGAGATTATACGAAAACTAAACGATAAGGTCTCGGGAGAAGCCTACGAATTCTCGAATCTACCTTATCTACGAAAGCATCAGTATTGGTTTCACAACGGCCATTAGTTCTCCAGATATAGAATTTGATCGATCTTCAGGTCAACCTCGTGTTCGATTGAGATATACAGGGGATTAATGCACAATGGTGGTGAATTCCAGTGGAGGAACTGAAGAACGTCCCTCCCTTCATCTATGTAGTAATTTACTTGATACGAATAAATTGACTGATTGAGAATCTGACCTAGGATGTACGCTGACAAGTTAAGCACCAAACTTTTATGAGGATATTCCGAAATCGACCCACACGCGTATGTACAGATGGGTGAGGGATGTCCAAAATATAATCGATTTTCAGATATACGAGCATATCGATCGCATACTAGTCCTACTCGACCTCTGTGCATGATCAAGCTGAATATTTGAGTAGAACTTTCAGTTTCTTAATATAGGTACGGTTTATCCATCGTGATTAACGCATCCAAATATCTTCAACAATCGAATATATATATAAATATCATACATTACTTTATCTGCAAAATTCAGCAAAGGCATAAGCCATTGCACAATGGATTAAAAGATTCTTTATGCTTATTAGATCAAACGGCGGTCAAAACGATGTCATCGTGGCAAAAAGACAAAGAACGAACGTGATAGTGGAACACCAACACGTGTACTCAATAGATGAGTGGAAGTGGGGAGGAAAATATACTGTGAAGAACATCATGTTCAACGCCAATATCAGACTAACCGGAAGGGGCAAGGGGGGGAAAGAAGAACAGGCACACACAGAGAAAAGAGGTGTTATCCACAGCACATAAGACCTGTGAAGTGTTATATTTAACACTTTTTGAGCTATTTTAACACCCAAAAAGCGTTAAATATAACACTTCACAGGTCTGATGTGCTGTGGATAACACCTCTTTTCTCTATGTGCACGGTTCAAAGGGTCACTCTCTCTCGCTCTCTCTACACAATCTCTACGCTGCGCTATTTCGCCTGCGCCTAGCTGTACTTAATATTACACGTGTTCGGTGCTGTGTGATGATAGCTTATCTCTCTTAGTATTTCATTCACTTCTGTGTCCACTATTTCGCAAGGAAAGCATAGACTAGGCACACCACTTTAAGAGATGTGGAGAGTGAGAGATATGGGGAGGTAGAGAGAAAGATAGTGAGAGAGAGGTAGAGGACAGGAAGCGTGCACGCTTTCTTGCGAAATTCTCCAACCTCTGTATATAAGAACGTCTGTGAAGACGAAATCATACTTCACGAGCATTAATTTACTCTTCTTCCTACTAATTTTGCATAAATCATGAGCGGAGCCGAAGGTTAGTCCTACATCCCATTTCATGCACAGTACATATTCTCGTGTCTTCGAAAACTAGACGAGCGAGAGCACATTAATCTTGAAAGAGTTGAAATGCTGAACCGTCGCTCTGGCTTTAAAAATGAACAGAAGACTGTGCATGTGTTACTTTTAGTTTCCATCTAACACGGTACTCAAAAGTCACGAAAAGAGAAGAAGAGTCGAGAGAGTGTGTGAACTGAAGCGAGTTTTATCTGCATTTCTTTTCTTTTGGCAACTTTTGAACGGAGTTTGGCATCTGTGATCTTGAATTTAATATTTATTTTCTTTAGCCCATCCTCCTCCTCCCCAGGGTCCGTCTAATCCCTGGAATTGGCATTCGTATAGAGGACCAAACGGCGAACCCTACTTTCCCAAGTACATCTACAAGTATAACAGATGCGGAGGAAGGTTGGTTAAAATTTAAGATCTAAAAAAATCATTAATATAAATAATATACGATTTCATCATCTTACAACTCGAGATTATTAGAAACTCTCCGCTCTTGCTATGTTCTATCGATTTCTTTGTCTACGCGAGAGCGTAGCCAGAGCGGAGAATAAAATTAGCTCGGGGTGAAAAATATTTATTGTCGGTCATAATGAACAGTGAACAATAAAAAATCATCTTCGATCTTTGATCTCTGATCTTTGATCTTTTCCAGATGGAGTACCGGTTTCATCGTCGGTGCATTGGTCGGTGTCGTGGGTATGAACTACTACAATTGCCCCAATCGATCTCACGGACGTCCATGCTGTAAGAATGGATCAGAAAAGCAGGAACAACAACAGGAAAAGGTGCTACAGTGATTATGCCATCGATTGCTTTGCTTTTTATGTACATTTTCAACTGAATTCAGTACAATTTGCTAATTATTCGATCGAATTTAATAAATACTATAACGGTCTATGCTTGTCGATTGAAAAATGCAATTAAATTCACACCCCGATCTCATTTAAAGCTCTCCGCTCTGACAACGTTCTCTCGCTTTCGTTGCCTACGAGAGATTGTTTCCGGAGAGTTTCTAATTAGCTCGAGCACTCGAGTGTGCTATTCATCACTTCCGATTTCATTGTAATATTTAAGTGTATATTTAATTTTTACTGTGGTGCATCCCAAGCTAATTCTACTCTCCACTCTCTCGTAGACGAAGAAAGCGAGAGGTTGTGGTCAGAGCGGACAGTTTCAAATTAACTCGGAGTGTGCCTTTGAGAAGATGAAACATCATAGTTCTCAGAGAAATTCTACCAGTTTATTGGAGCCTCGTGGTCACTATTTCACAAGATATACATACTACACACTAGAGCGATGGGAAACGCCCACGGATGATTTTGCGGAAGACTCTGCGCCTTCCATCTCGGATACCGCACGAGGGGCTCTTTACAACCTCCTCTCGCTCGGTTGAGTGTTCAACGTAACAGAGAGCGGGAATTTCGGGCCGATTTTGGCCCAGACCGACCCCTCCTATTTCACAAGATAGATATACTACACACACACATGTTCGTGGGAGATTGTGAGAGAACCAAAGATAAGAAGAGAGATGATAGACGACAGGAAGTGTGCCTGATTTCTTGCGAAATTCTAAAGAAACGTCTTGTTCTAATCACGTTAGGGCGTACAATAAGGGCGAAAGAGAGATTACGGATGCGCACATGGGGATATGGGTATACTTCGTATCTTGCACAAAATAAGTGTTATCCAAGGACCATAAGACCTGAGAAGTGTTATATTTAACACTTCTCGAGCTCAAAGAGTGTTAAATGTAACACTTTGCAGGTCTTATGCTCCGTGGATAACACTTATTTTTCTGTGTGTATGATTGGGCACTTTCCTCCCTGAAATGGGAGGATAAGCCTTCCCCTCACAGGGGAGCAGTGGAAATTATGCAAATTACCCCCGGGCCAAAAAAAAAACAGGAAAGTTCCCATGATTGAGCTAACATGATCCTTGAATCTTGACAAATCGTTTGTCTGACAACGGCAGCGTCACAAGCATTCGTGTTTCATGCAAGTTTCATGCAATCAGGACAATCGAGCCTCACGAAGTCGTCTCTCCATCTCACGCATACTCTCTCTCTCTCTCACTCTCTCTCTCTCTCACTCTCTCTCTCTCTCACTCTCTCTCTCTCACTCTCTCTTTCTCTCTGACTCCCTCTCTCACTCTCTCACTTTCTCTCTAACTCTCTCTCTCTCTCACACACTCTCTCGCTCTATCTAGCTGACAGAAACTCTGACAATAATAAAAATTTCTTTTGCAATATAACATCATTTATTCTTATTCTATCTCATTCTTTATATTTAAAATTTATTATAAAGATAACGGGTAAAGTTCGAAGTACACGAAGTCCTGCTCATTGCTGTTTATGCCTGTTCAAGGCCAATTCAGTCCAGAGGGCCTCATCTCTTCTTCGGACCTATTTTACCGCGTGATCGAGTCACTACCAATTGCCCTTTCGGGCGCACGGCGGTTCAATGAAGAGAAATCCCTACATTTAACTTTGGCTTGAAGCCTCTTGCATTACGAAAAATCGGCAAAGTTGATTTGCACTGGGCGGGATTCGAACCTACGAGGTTCGGATAGATACACAAAAGCTCTACCCACTAAGCCATATCGGCATGTCTCGCAAATCGTAAAACTCGATGATAGGTCTAGTCAGACGCGAGCGCTCAGATATACCGTAGTCAACTTTCGCGCTGGGAGAACCTAGATGTTTTAGTGCTTATCATCACTCAGTTTGCGATACTTTCTTTCTCCGGCAAGAGCTTCTTAGTTACTATCATTGAGCCGCCGTGGGGCGCCTTAGTAGGGCGGAGGAGGTGTCACGAAAGGGCATCGAACCCAAGATAGATGGAATGGCGGAGCGCGCATATTATACATGACATTAAATAGAATTACAAAGGGGTTGATGGATGTCCGTCGCTGACGTTGTGAGGTAGCGCTATCGTTGAGGGTTTTTGGCGCAGGCAGTTTTATTATTTTTTTAGATGAAGAAATTGCGGAACTATTGAATATTGTGTGTGCATTGGACTTTTATGAATAATATGAAGCATATTCCAACTTCCATAGTTTTCGCTTGCGTCTCAATTTTCTTCAAACCGATTTTACTCTATGAGTAGTTCGAAAGTTTCGCAGTCTGTGGCGTAGCACCGTCCGGCAATATCAGCAGCAGCCGAAATAGCATCAGTACAGGCGTTGCTACGCTATTAAGGCAAAGGTACAACCCGTTATTCAAAGCACACGAAGTCCTGCGGGTGATCACTGCTAGGCCAGTGATCTTTCAAGGCCAATTCAGTCCGGAGGGCCTAATCTCTTCTTCGGACCTATTTTACCGCATGATCAAGTCACTACCAATTCCCCTTTCTATGCTAGTGGATCTCCCAAAATTCTGCGCGTGGCTCTCGGAAGTCCATCTTGTAAATAGTTGAGCAAATTCAGTTAAAAGTATACGTTAAAAAGTGATTATATTCGTTTAACTTCGAAGTTGATGTTAATTTTACTCTTCACTATAGCAACGCTCTCTCGTAGAGAGCTAAAGCGAGAGAATATTGCGTGAGCGGAGAGCTTCAAATTCGCTCGGGGCGTGCCTTTATTTGCATTTTTCACTCGACAATAATTGACCTTTAAAGTATTTATTTAATGAAATCGAATAATTAAATTGTACTGAATTCAATTCAAAATGTACATGAAAAGCAAATGATGAATCGACGACACATTCACTGCAGCACCTTCTCCTGTTGTTGTTCCTGCTGCTTTTCCGATCCATTCTTACAGCAGCGACGACAATGAGATCGATTGGGACAATTGTAGTAGTTCATACCCACAACACCGACCAAGGCACCGACGATGAAACCGGTACTCCATCTGGAAAAGATCAAAGGTCAAAGATCAACGTTTTGATGCAAACAGGGAGATAATCAATATTTTGGATAATTTGAAATTCTCAGCTCTTGTAATGCTCTCTCGTAGACAAAGAAATCGAGAGAGTATTGCCAGAGCGGAGAGTTTCTAATAATCTCGGGTTGTACGATGATGAATTCGTATTTTATTTATATAAATGTTTTTTTTTAAATTAATTTTGAATTTTGACTAACCTTCCTCCACACCTGTTGTACTTGTACATGTACTTGGGAAAGTAGGATTCACCGTTTGGTCCTCTATAAGAATGCCAATTCCAGGGATTAGACGGACCCTGGGGAGGAGGAGGATGGGCTAAAGATAACGAATATTTAGATGAAAATCACGGATGCCACGCTCCGTTCAAAAGTTACTAAAAGAAAAGAAAGGCAGATGAAACTCTCTTCACATTATACACTCTCTCGACTCTTCTTCTCTTTTCGTGTCTTTTGAACACCGTATTAGATTTAATTAAATTAACAATATTATAATAATAGATGTACAAGTATAGGTTTGCATGTACGTAAAATGTAAATTATTTTAAAGAAATATGTAGGTTAATAGTTATATTGTGCCTTATGGTGTTTCGGCCGCTACGTCTAGACAATACAAAAGTAATGAGATGATGGACTAACCTTCGGCTCCGCTCATAATTGATACAAATGATGTAGTAGAGAAAGTTTAGAAGATTAGATTAATACTTGTGAAGTATGATTTCGTCTTCATTGAGGCTCTTATATACAGAGATTGGAGAATTTCGCAAGAAAGCGTGCACGCTTCCTGTCGTCTACCTCACTATCTTTATCTCTACTTCTGCCTCTACCTCTCCCTCTCTACCTCTACCTCTACCTCTCTACCTCTACCTCTACCTCTCCTCTCTACCTCTACCTCTACCTCTACCTCTACCTCTCCCTCTCTACCTCTACCTCTACCTCTCCCTCTCTACCTCTACCTCTACCTCTACCTCTCCCTCTCTACCTCTACCTCTCTACCTCTACCTCTACCTCTCCCTCTCTACCTCTACCTCTACCTCTCTACCTCTACCTCTACCTCTCCTCTCTACCTCTACCTCTACCTCTACCTCTACCTCTCCCTCTCTACCTCTACCTCTACCTCTCCCTCTCTACCTCTACCTCTACCTCTACCTCTCCCTCTCTACCTCTACCTCTCTACCTCTACCTCTACCTCTCCCTCTCTACCTCTACCTCTACCTCTACCTCTACCTCTACCTCTACCTCTACCTCTACCTCTACCTCTACCTCTACCTCTACCTCTCCTCTCTACCTCTACCTCTACCTCTCCCTCTCTACCTCTACCTCTACCTCTACCTCTCCCTCTCTACCTCTACCTCTACCTCTACCTCTCCCTCTCTACCTCTACCTCTACCTCTACCTCTCCCTCTCTACCTCTACCTCTACCTCTATCTCTCCCTCTCTACCTCTACCACTATCTCTAAATTTCACACTCGAGCATAGTTTGTGTTCTGTCTGTCTTATGAAATAATGGACGCAAAAGTTAACGGATTATTAAGAAACCGACTGCATGACTCAGAAAAGTTTCAGCTTGATCATAGTTCTTAATGGTAATTTCACGTTTCGAATAGGATCAAATGCTTCCATCTCTGTGATGTAAAGGCACATCCCGAGCTAATTCTTCTCCCCACACTGGTCGTACTCTCTCGCAGACAAAGAAATCGAGAGGGTGAGGCCGGACAGTTGCAAGATGCAAAGAAGAGACGACTCTCAAGTATATTTACCCATTCCTTTCTCAACTTTTGAACACGAAACAAGTGGAAATAGGTTTAAAGATTTGTTTTGAGTGTTCGTTTGTCAAAGAAAAAGGCGAGAGAAACATCACAACCTATGCAAGAGTACAATACAAGTTGAAAGCACTTACATGACAACCTAAGGCCATTTATAACAGAAAAAAGATCCTCAAGAGAGACAGAAAATGGTTTGACTAGACTATAAAAGAGGAAGCCTTCGTATGGTTTAGTATCAGTTGCTCTACAATATGTCTTCTCTTCTCAACATTGCAACTTTCGCTGTTCTTGTAGTTTTATGTACTGCAGGGTAAGTGATTTCAGTCATATTTGACATTTTTTGAAAAATAAATTTTAAAATTATGATTTTCAGATCCGAATTGAACCGAGACAAGCGTCAATTGTTCCTTGATTCTCCGTCACTTGTAGATCCCACCTTCGATCCTTATTACCCTCCCCGAGTTGTCTACAGAAGACCTACTGTCGTTGTTCAACGGTATCATTCAATATACAATATAATGCAATATGATTTCCTTTATCATACACAGAACCATAGGTCAATCAATATATCATCAAATCAATATAATCAATACTCTAAATTAAATTGTTTGTTATCCTTGATATTGCCAACTTTCAGTCCCGCCCTATACCCCGAGTTCTTCCCTCGTCCTGTATACCGTTCATACCAGCCACTCTACCGTCAGGTAAGGCCGACTTAATAAACTTAACTTATGACCTTAGCATAACTTAACGACCTTAACTCTTAAGGTTCTCCCTGCCATTGTTCCTGCTCCTGCTCCCATACTCGTTCATCGTCCACAAATCGCTGTTGCAGCTCCAGTTAGTGTACTTACCTTATGACCTTATGAACTTACTTATGACATTATGAACTTACTTATGACCTTATCCATTAAGATCGTCGCTCCGGCCGTTGTCCCTGCAGTGCCAACCATCACGGAAGACATTCTTATCAAGAAGAAGAAGAAGATGTAAAGTATCACATTTTATATTTCATTCTTCTCCGCTTTTCACTCTTCAATTTGCATAAATTTACGAATTCACATAAGAATCCACATTATTCAATGTTCCTTCTTCACAACACATTATTATAGAATTACAAAAGTTTTGCACACACCGCGCTAAATGCCGAATATAGTAAACTTTTCCACCGTTGAGAAATACGCACTCCAAATTTTCGGAAGGTTTTTTCGAACGTTTTTTCAATGCATATTTTTTTATTTTTATTGAAGTCCTGTGAAATGATGAGGAAACGCCATAAAATTCGATAAAACTAGAGAAAATGGTATGTCGCGCGAAGAAGTGGCCGGAGTCTGAATATTGCGCGGCAAATTGCGGAATTTGTATTGTTCGGACAGTTTTAATTCTATAATATATGTAACTGATCACAAAACCAAGGAACGAAGCCAAATATTGAGCGAGTAAAAATCACTTTTTTTCTTTATACGAGAGCGTCCACAACAGGGTTGGCTATTCGGGGGTTGCGGGCCCAATGATTGTAAAATCCGGGCCCCGAAACCCGAATAGCCAACTCTAGTCCACAATCGCATTTCCTTGTTTTCGCATTGTTCAGAATCATGAGCGCAAACCTCTTAATGATTACATTAATCATATTATGCATCAAATAATTCAAATTCCTGCAAAAGGAGAAATCATTTTTGGTACCAAAAATTTTGGTGCAATTTGTATTTTTGATTTTAAAAAATTTTGTACTGTCTTAATTTCAAACATACTATTTTTTTCCTAGAACTAGTAAATGAAAAGCCTTTTCAAATTCTTGAAATAATACAAAAATTTATGATTTAGTAACCGTTCAAAACAAACGGTTCAAGTTCAAAATGTTTAGCTCCTTTCTGTGCCGAGATACAGTCCCGCACGATCGCCCTCCCTAAAGGCGGGCCGCCGCGACATGATTCATGTCGCCTCATGTCGCATCCTTCTAAAAGACTTTTAAAATATTTCATTAGCTGTGATCATTGCATCATCAGATAAGATTAATATCACCGTTGAAACGAATAAAATTGGTTAACTCTGGACAGAGTTATTGAAGGATCATGGCTGATTTTGCTACCGTAATCCCTGCAAATTTGAATTTCCCGCACTTTTCATTGACCCTGCGAAATCGATTTTCTCACGAACAAGTTTTTGAACGCTTTCTACGGATATTCATATGTATTTTCTCGTCTATTTTGCGAAATAATTACAATACTTTCAAATACAATACTTCCAATACGAGAAAAAAACCGTTCTAAATAAAACACATTTGCTAGAAAATCGTTTTCGCAGGGTCAGCACCCCGTCAGGCATGATCCATCAATAACTCTGTCCAGAGTTAACCAATTTTATTCGTTTCAGCTGTGATCTTAATCTTATCTGATGATGCAATGACCACAGCTAATGAAATATTTTAAAAGTATTTTAGAAGGATGCGACATGAGGCGACATGAATCATGTCGCGGCGGCCCGCCTTTAGGGAGGGCGATCGTGCGGGACTGTATAGGCTTTTGGAATAGGATTCGATCAATTTGCATCTATCAATAGCAATTTATGTTCAATATCAATTTATGCCGAGAGTATTATGTGATCTATTATTTTTTGATTTACAAATCTGTATTGTTTCATGCTGAGCATGTCGATAAATATATATCTATCTCTCGATTTATTCTACACTCATGTCGATGTCATGTCTTGCTTTGCATCGCATTGCACTTTGCATTGCATCATC
This sequence comes from Parapristionchus giblindavisi, assembly GCA_943737045.1. Taxonomy (NCBI): domain Eukaryota; kingdom Metazoa; phylum Nematoda; class Chromadorea; order Rhabditida; family Diplogasteridae; genus Parapristionchus; species Parapristionchus giblindavisi. The sequence continues at coordinate 22,520 of CALSFV010000488.1, forward strand.
TACACATTTTATTCAAGGATGAACATATTCGGGACCAGGGTGAGCAGCCCTCTTCTCGATCGGGTCCGAGCTGCGCGTCGCTCTCGCCTTTGATGCGTCGAGTTTAGCCTGCAAAACATCAATATAAGCACTATAAGCACAATATACATAAGTAATACAATAACAGTAATATAATAATAATAATAGTAATAATAGCTTATAAGCAAAAATATTTAATGTACCACAAAGATAAAATATCAGCAAATCGAACCTGGATCTTGGCTACAACATTCTCGAGCTTGGTGGTGAAGTGTCCGAAATTGAGGTAAAAACGCTCCGATGCCTTTGCGTACTCAGGGAGCACAACTTTTATCTGCAAATACCAGTTATTGTGCGTATAAAATGTACTTGCATAAGAAAATGACAAACAGTGCTAACGAACGGAAGTCACAATCGAGAGGCGTGCTACATGTAGCCTTCTACATCTCGCCCCGCCTCTCGATTCTCTTTCCGCTGCCTCTCTCTAACCCGGCTGACCTTCGCCGCGCGCTATATTATATATAAAAGAGATCGGCATAGTTTCTGAACCATGCAAAGCAAGAAAGTCTCTTGTGGGTGTGGTTGGCTACTCTCGTACCAAATAAACAAGTGTATTTTATACGGTCAATACAACATTTATTATTATTTTTATTAGTATTTAATATTATTATTATTATTTTATTTTTATTTTTCCACGCTAATGAAGTCGCATTTTCCGAAAAAAACTGTTTTCCGTTGTTCATGCACAAGGTCACAGGTTTTTTGTATATGCGGACGTTTTCTTGAATTCAAAAGTTAAAGATTTAAAAAAATATTATTATTATTATTATTATTATTATTATTATTATTATTATTATTATTATTATTATTATTATTATTATTATTATTATTATTATTATTATTATTATTATTATTATTATTATTATTATTATTGACCTCCTTCATTGCATCATTATAGATATCGTTGAAGTATTTCTTCAGTTCGTTGTACAGTTTGACATCGACGTAGTCATCATACTTCCCCTCGTCGAGCTCTTCGTCGACTTTGTCAAGTACCTTTTAATCATCTTATTTATTTATTTATTTATTTATCAATTCCGTATAATGAGGAGTGATTTGCATATATATGTATATTTTGATCCTTTTAAATCTATTTAATGATAAATATTGATAAATATCCTTCCTAATCGCAAATTTATTACTAAAATTTAAATGATTTAGTGAAGCAATAAGATCTATCTAGAGAATTCCGGATGCTAATGGCACACCCACGCTATTTTGACACTCTCCTCTCTAGCACACTCTCGTGCTTTCTTTGTCTACGAGAGAGTAAAGAGAGAGAGGGAGTCAATGAGGAGAGCTAAATTAGCTTGGGGTGTGTCTTTACAAATCCTTTGCTCACCGTGTTCGACACTTGGATGTAGTCAGAAACCTTCTTGATCTCCTTCTCATGACTGGCAAGCTCACGAAGGTAATTTTGCTGAATCATATAATTTAATTTAATTTAATTTAATTTAAACAAGCCTTGATTAGACTCAAATATTGCTCATGAGCGGTGGAAAATCGTTTGCAAACGTGACGTCACAAGCGAAGGAGGAGGATCTCTGGCAACCGCCTTCGTCTATTATTGTGACGTCACGTTTGCGGCAAATGGTGTGCCAACGTTCATGGATACTTATACCTGTACACCTTTAAGTCTATTCAGGTCTAAGTGGGGGTCTAAGTCTTAAGTCTATCAACTCACATCTTTAAGCTTTTCGATAAGTTGTTCGTGCAACTTTTGCCTGAACTGTTCAAGTTTAGCCTTATCCTCGGGGGACAAGGGCTTCGCGTGAAGCAGGGCCACGGATACCAAGAGGATGATGAGACACTTCATCTGCAAGGTTAAGGTTAAGGTTAAGGTTAAGGTTAAGGTTAAGGTTAAGGTTAAGGTTGACGCTAAGATAACTAGAAAGTTTGAAAAGTAAGCGAACCTCGTTGTAGGTAGACCGATAACGTAGAAGTGATAGATTAGCCAGTGAATCTGCCTTATAAAGGGAGCAGGAATAAAGGACATCGAATGCAAAGAAAGGAATTAACATGAAAATGCTAAACAACAATGAGATATAATTCGTGAGATAATTTACCTTGCAATTTCATTGCAATGACAACAAATAACTAAGAAAGGAAAAATATGCGAATGAGGTCAAATTTTCATTATGACTATTGTTTTTTCCATATTATTTTAAGGACAATAACTTTACCACCTACGTTACTTAACAACTTTACATCCATGGGTTTTTAACATGTGTTTGTACAGTTTTGTTGTTCTATCTGGATAGATAGATATGCAAAAGATTTGAGAAGATAGGAAGATTCTGAAGGGAAAAGTTGAAAAATATGAGGGACACATACAGTAGACGACAAAATTATATCATATTTTATTTTTCAAAGAATATTTCCAGCAAGGATCGATGAAACTAGATATGGCTCCTACATCATATACATGCACTGTTGTGTAGTACAACCACCTGTAGTAGAAGACAAGTCCTCGAAAAGAAATACAAATATTGCGAAATTTTCGATTTTGCCAATATTCGATTTTTCCGTGATATTTTGTTAAAATTTTTATCGTTCTTTGTAAAGCGTATTTCAATTCCATTTATACACATGGTGTATGCAGTAGATCGAGAGATGATGTAGAACACACTAACTGAGTAGTTAACAGCAGGGGAGAATAACCAAAGCTACAGTAATCAGGACCTACTCAAATGGAACTTTGCCAGCAAACCATTAATGAACAGAAATCGATCGCTGATTTCTACAAGGGTAGGGATGTGCAGGTATGTTCCATGTGTTACGGCCAGCAAGAAGCAATAGGGTAGAGTTCATATTAGCTATAGTCTCGAAGATAGAAACATCCTAGATATCTCTATTCTTGGCCTCTACTTCACTTTTCCTTATATTTCTCGTCGAATTTCCTTTGAAAATCATCCCAATCCATACGTACGTGATCTTCATTCTCACTAAAAGATTTTATGACTACATGAACGAGGATCTATGAAGAAGTCGCAAAGTTACAAGAAATTAATTAAAGATGGATAGAGTTGGAATAATATGTATCTTAGATATATTGTTAATCATGAACACAATGATTGTTATGAGCGTTTCAAATAAAGGTAGCGTGTGGTATCGACCAGATTTAATCGAAATATGCTTCAACTAGACCAACGAGAATTAATTATACTTCTCATTCAACGCTAATTTTAGTTTCACATTATTCCAACTCTACCCATCTTTAATTTTTTTCTTGTAACTTTGCGACTTCTTCATTGATCCTCGTCCATGTAGCCATAAATTCTTTTAGTGAGAATGGACATTACGTACGTATGGATTGGGATGATTTGCAAAGGAAATTCGACGAGAAATATAAGGAAAAGTGAAGTAGAGGCCAAGTATAGACTATAGCTAATATGAGCTCTACCCTATTTATTCTTGATGGCCGTAACACGTGGAACTTCCCTGCATATTACTACGCCTGTAGAAATCAGCGATCGATTTCTGTTCATTAATTATTTGCTGGCAAAGTTTCATTTGAGTACGTCCTGATTACTGTAGCTTTGGTTATTCTCCCCTGCTGTTAACAACTCAGTTTGCGTGTTCTACATCATCTCTAGATCCACTGCATACACCATGTGTATAAATGGAATTGAAATACGCTTTACAAAGAACGATAAAAATTTTAACAAAATATCACGGAAAAATCGAATATTGGCAAAATCGAAAATTTCGCAATATTTGTATTTCTTTTCGAGGACTTGTCTTCTACTACAGGTGGTTGTACTACACAACAGTGCATGTATATTATGTAGGAGCCATATCAAGTTTCATTGATCCTTGCTGGAAATATTCTTTGAAAAATAAAATATGATATAATTTTGTCGTCTACTGTACATGCAGACGCGTGAAAAGTAATTCATTTTTTTGCACACAGTCTTGTATTCCCTTAAACTTGAAAAATTTCCAGTCAAACCTCAAATCTGCAAAAAATGGCCATGCACATAGCCTTACCTTACATTTCCCCGGTTTGACTTTCCCCCAGCTATCCAAAAAAAAATACGATTTACATATTAACCGTTCAAGACAATCGGCTCAAGTTCAATATTTCTAGCTCCATTAAAAAAATAAAGTGTTTAAATTTCTAGCTTAAAAAAATAAAGTGTTTAAATGTAAAAATATGCCGAGATACAGGTTTTTGCAATAGAATTCGACCAATTTGCATCTATCTATCTATTCATTCATACACTTTTAATGTCTTGCTTTGCATCTCCGACATATCATGTAATTTGCTTGTTACACAACAATACTAGAGTACATTTGTATGCTCTTTATACGATACTTCAATATCATTTACATATTTTTTACGTAATAAATTTGGGATTATCCAAAATAATAGTGTCCATGGCGAGCAGTTCCCTTTATCTCGATCGATTCCGGTGGTCCCAAGCTACGAGTCGCTCTAGCCTTTGAGGCATCGAATTTGGCCTGAAAAAATTGTATGATATTAAAGAAGGGGTCCCTCGAATTTTTTCGTGACTAACCTGGCCAGGCAGAACTGTAGATCACATGATCAAAGATCAGACACGCCCTCTTTTAGCCCTCCCAATCCCTAGATTAGGTTGCCCTAGTTTCCTGGGCATTCTAATTAACTAAATCTATTCAACGTCTGCAAGCAAAATCTGGGCTTCTGGAGTAGTGCCAAGCAAATGGCACCTTGATCTTAGTTACGAGATGATCGAGCTTGCCGATGAAAGCTCCGAGATTGTCGTAAGAGTGCTCTGATTCCTTTGTGTACCCTGGATGCGCTATTCTCAACTGCAAATATTAATTACAACATTTATTATTATATATTATTCATCGGTATCATTCAACCTATTGCCCTTTAAAGGGTGAGTGACCTCACTCAATGGTCTCTTCGACGCGCAATGCTCCCTCGCAGTTAGAGAACAGAGAAATAGTGTGCGCAATGAAGAGACCATTGAGTGAGGCAACGCTCCCTTTAAAAATTCCTTTCGTCATCTTGCTCGACTCATGGATGTTATCGGCGAGCTTATTGACCTGATTCTCCTGACGGGAATGATCACGAAGATTTTGTTGAATTATTTAGTTAGACTCTTTTTTTATCGTTCACCACAAGGGTATTTCATCAAGTACAAAGTGTTCGAGGGCAAGAAAATTTATGAAATGTCAAAATTATTATGAGGGAGATGGGGATGGCGGACGGTGAGAGATCAATCGATCTCTCTGCTACACTTATTATTAGGAAAAATATTACTGAAGAGCTCACATCTTTAAGTTTTTCGGCAAGCCCATGGTTGAACTTTTCCCTGAACCTCACTAGTTTATACTTATCATCGGGGGATAATGTCTTCGCATGAAGCACTGCTACGGATACCAAAAGGATGATGAGATACTTCATCTGTAAGGTTAAGGCCAACGTTAAGGTTAAGGTTAAGGTTAAGATTGGAGCTAAGACAACAAGAACGTTTGGAAAGTATAAGCGAACCTCGTTGTAAGTAGACCGATAACGTCGATGTGATAGATACAAAGGGAAGAGATATAGAATGCAAAGAAAGGAATTAATATGAAAATGGTTCATAACAATAATATTAACATATAATTAGTGAGATGATTTACCTTCTAATTTCATTGCACTTACAACTTAAACAAGAGGTGTAAGAGGTGCAGAATATGCGAATGAGGTCAATTTTTTTAAAATTTAAATTTTCATAATTATTTCAAATTGACCATTAACTGTTTCCATATGATTTTAAGGTCGATACTTTTACCATTTATTCATGGGTTTTTAAATCATGTTTTGCACAGGTTTGTTGTTCTATCTGGGTTTTACCATTTTGGCTAAATAATTTTTAAAATTTTTCCTTTTGCGATATATCACCAAGTTTCAAAGAACCTGGTTGGATTATCAGCTGTAAAAATGGGAAACGTTTGACCACTTTTAGACATTTTATGACGAAAAAACTGAACTATGATATAATTTTGTCGTCTAATGTATGCAAAAGATTTGATAAGATTGGAAGATTCTGAAGTGTTTTATAGGGAAAAGTGTGCCGGACACACACAGACACACAAACAGACAGACAGACAGACGTGCCTTATCATTTTATTGAATAAAGTTATCATTTTTCCAAACTTTTTTTAGTAATTTTATCATGGTTTTTTTGTCAGTGCTGTTTTTACCACTTATAGACCCAGGAAATCTCTAACTCATTCTTGAACACATTAAATTGCATTTTTACACTAAATAGTGCTGATTGTTCTCTGCGTTCAGAAAACATCTCAAAAATCCCGATCGGCTCATATTTCATCTTTTTTGGTCAACAAATGTGAAAAATAAGTGGACATCGAAATTGGCTCTTGTGGTTTCTTTTCCTTTTTTCTTTTTATTTCTATATTCGAATATCCACGACGATTTGCCTAAATAACGTTGGTAAGTCTGTGTCCTTATTCATGAACGCTGGCAAACGGTTTTACGATAAAAGATGGCGTCACAAACGTAGGCAGAGGCCGTATGCAAAAAATTCTCCCGACTACGCTAATTACTTCACGTTTTCGACAAACGGATTGGCACCTTGCATGCATCGTTACATTTGCTTTACGCCGCCGTAACCTCCGCGGTAACGACGGAGACGCGGCAGAAGGGGATTACGGCGTAGGCACGTAAGGCAAATGTAACGATACATCATGAATGCGTCCTCTGGTTTCAACGTTTACTGGAAACTGTTCCATGTATCGCATTCAATTATATTCTGCAGTAGTGTTGTTTAGTCGAATGTATTCTGCGAATATTTTCGTTCGAATAAAATTTAGCCTTTTAGTCGAACGGTCGTTTTAGTCTGGACTAAAAATGACATTTTATTCGAGACTAAAATTTAGTCGAGACTAAATTTGCATTTAGTCGAGAATAAAAGTGTTCAACATGCGATAAAATTAAAAATTAGGGTAATAATTAGATAATTAGGGAAAACCCTTCCATTACACAGAAGAGAAGAAGCGGACCAGTCAGCACCAAAAAAACTAATGGAAAATGAATGTCTATTCTCGAATATATTCGAAAATATTATTTACATACTTACTTACACAGATAAGCATTTTGCTTTACTGGGCACTTAGGATCCTCATTTTTTGATAACTTGTGCGCGACTGTGATACAAGACGATTACGCAACTAAAAAACCGGGGTCATTTATCAAAATTCTGAGAAAATCACCCGTTTATATGTTGGTGTGTACACCTTATCGTGAACTGACTTTATTTTTCAAACTTTCAATAAAAAATCCTTGCTTGGTACTAACTTAAGTAACTAGACAAGACAAATTTTTCTAGACCATTTTTAGCTACCGTAACCCACCTACCGTAGTACTACGTTAACGCAAACTGACTTTATTTTTCAAACTTGCTATAAAAAATCCGTGCTGGGTCAATCCTTGTGTAACTCGACGAGACAAAGTTTTCTAAACCATTTTCAGCTACCGTAACCCACCTACCGTACCCCTACAGTACCAAATTTGCACTTTTTTTGAAACTTACGACTAAAATTCCGTGTTTGATCCCTCCTTGGGTAACTCGACAAGATAAATTTTTCTACACCATTTTCAGCTACCGTAACCCATCTACTACGTTAACGCAAACTGACTTTATTTTTAAAAATTACGATAAACATTCTGTGCTCGGCCCCTCCTTAGGTAACTCGACAAGACAATTTTTTCTAGAATATTTTCAGCTACCGTAACCCACCTATCGTACCACTACCGTAAAAATGTGCATTTTTTTGAAACTTACGACTAAAATGCCGTGCTTAGTCCATCCTTGTGTAACTCGACGAGACAAAATTTTCTCGAATATTTTCAACTACCGTAACCCACCTACCGCACCCCTACCGTATCAAATTCGATTAAAACGGCCAAGAAGCATTTTTCTAACGTAGTTGAGATGGAACGGAGCTCCATCCCAACGATTAAGATAAAATGCGCAAAACTCTCTGAGGCGCGAACGTAGTTCGCGCTAGTTCGAGACTAAATGTAAGTTTAGTCGCGAATATTAGTCTATTTGCCCATTTAGTCGAGACTAAAATGAAAAAAAATATTTTCGAATGATTTTTAGTCTGGACTAAAAATGCAAATTTAGTCGAGACTAAATTTTATTCCATCTAACAACACTATTCTGCAGTGTAAGCCATTTTCTTTGAAAGTCGGACAAACGACAGAGCATTAATTTTGAGAGTTTCCCTGCTGAGCAGTCGTTCTGGCACTCAAAATGACGTGATGACTGTGCATGACTATGATATGCAAGAAAAAAACATTTATTCAAGAGAACAGGCACAGAAAAAGTTGATCCTGATCCTTTAAAAGCATTACGAGTTTACACGAACAGTGTGACTGGTGAATTTACAGCGAATGCCGAACTATTATTGATTATTTACATCTTCTTCTTCTTGTTGAGAAGGTACTCTGCGTCCATTACCGCCTGTAAGTGATTAGAAATTAGCTAAAGTAGCTAAGACGACTAGCTCACTTAAGTCTTTAAGCGACACCCCAGGCTAATTTTTAAACTCTCCGCTCTGGCCACGCTCTCTCGTTTCATTGTCTACGCGTGAGATTATTGCCAATGCGGAGAGTGAAATTAGCTTGGGGTGCGTTTTTAAGTCAAACTAGGTTACACGATACTCACGGGAGCAGCAACAGCTACAGCTGGGCGTCTGTAGTAGATCGGAGCAGGAGCAGCTACAACGCTAGGGACGACCTAGAAGGGATTTCGATTAGGGTCATCGGGGTTTCTCTCCGGTCCTACCGTTCTGTAGACTGGACGGTACTGGAGTGTGCGCACTACCGGGCGGTAGTACTGAGGCACGTAGGTGGGACTGAAATGTCTTTTGCCATGAGGTCATGAGGAATAAGCGATACGATGTTTAAAGGCACATCCGAGCAAATTTGAAACTCCCCGCTCTGGCCACACTCTCTCTCGCTTTCTTTGTCTGCGAGAGGGTATTGCCAAAGCGGAAGGTAAAATTAGCATTAGCTAATTTTAATCTCAGAATTGACAGTACTCTCTCGCAGACAAAAGAAAGCGAGAGAGTCTGTTCAGAGCGACACCGCAAGCTAGTTTGAAACTCTATGATCTGGCCATACTCTCTCGCTTTCTTTGTCTAAGAGAGAGTATTGCCAATGCGCAGAGTAAAATTAGTTTGGGTGTGACTGTAAGTACTATGGAGCCACATCGAGGTAGCTCCAGAAATCCTCACCGTTGCACCACTACGGTAGGTCTTCTGTAGACGAGTCTCTGATACAGGGGATCATAAGCCCCGGCGTCCACCACCGACGAAGCTCCGGCGTCAATGTACATCTGACGCTTGTCACGATTCAGCTCGGGTCTGCAAGCATGCCGCTGGTATGCTACCGCTGGTATGCTAAGTATGGGAGTGACTTACGCTGCAGAGCACAGGGCAACGATCGCGGCTAGGGCAGAGATCTTCAGAGCAGACATGGTGTTGAGCAGAACAAAATGGGGGTACTTAACACCTCGATTTTGCTGTTTATATACTAGCAACACTTACTCGAATACCCACATAACTCATGTAACGTGCCACCCCTTTTTTCCTCTTATGTTCAAGACCATTCTCTAGGTGCTTAGTATGGCCACTGTTTTCTCTCTGCAAATCATACTTTCTCTCCCTCGGCCTCTGCCTCTCTCTCTCCCTCTGCCTCTCATTCATCTTTCTGTATGCGTCCTTCATGAGTTCTTTCTTCATATGCCTTGTATGCCACTTATCGCTGCATAGCCTAGCGTTGTCCCTCTCCTCTCTCTCTCTCTCTCTCTCTCTCTCTCTCTCTCTCTCTCTCTCTCTACCATGTTGTTACTTTTTCACAAACAAAGCACTCTCGTTCTCGAGAAAAGTGGCCATTATTAGAAGGCGGGTTAAAGGCGGCAAAACCAACAGTTTCTTCTCTGCACTGTGCTCTCTCGCGGGGGTTACCCTACCTTTAAAGCTACCTGATGTTCAGCATTTCGAAGCAAAAAATTTCGAAGCTTTCGGAATTTTTCTTAAATTTGAAAGTACTCTGACCAGGCATTGTAATTAAGGAAAAAACCGAGCTCATTTGCAAATCTCTGCTCAGGCAATTCACTCTCACTGTCTTGGTTTACGGGAGACCATTGCCAGTGCGGAGAGTAAAATCAGCCAGTTGGACATTTAAAAAATCATCCTTATGCACAAATGGTTGACAAACATTTCCTTAAAAGGAGCGTTACCTCACTCAATGGTCTCCTCATTGCGCACACTATTTCTCTGTTCTCTAACAACGAGAGAGCATTGCGCGTCGAAGAGACCATTGAGAGAGGTTACGCTCCCACTGATGTGATATCATAATTATGATGAAAAAAATATCTAAATATGAGAGGCGGAGTGGTATTTTTTTATTATCTCCTCTCTCGCCACATTCTCTCGCTCTCTTTTCTACGAGGGAGCGTTTGAAAGTTCATTGTAAACTGAAAAATCATCATAAATTATGACAGGAGAGCAGTGGGACTTGAGATATGTTTCAGAAACGGAACATATAATGCAGGGTGGGTAAACAACTCGATCCTCGTGTATTTCCCTGATGCTTTAGCAATTAATATTATTAATAGATGTACAAGTATAAGTATGCATGCACTTAAAATATAATTTTCTTGATAAAATAAGTTAACTAGCAATGCGCCCTATGATGTTTCGGAAAAGAAAGCGGAGAGTAAAATTAGTCAGGGGTGTGCCTCTAACGGCAGCGATCATCTGAAAATTTCGATTCGAATTTGCGAAAACATTTGATGTCAGGTTGATAAGCTCGAAAAAAAAAACTGATCAGGGGTGGTATTCTTTCGTCAATTTCGGCAATGCCGAAATTTTCGGCGTGCCGAAATATTTCGCGGCTATAGCTGAAAGTGATCACCCGAATCTCGCAAAAGAAACAACTTTGAGATGAATTAACCACTAGACTATGTTGCTTCATTTCATTCTCTATCATTTCTCTTCCTAGTACCTAGTAATTTTCTTTCTCATTCTTTTTGATTCCTCTCTCATTCATCATTTCCCCCGTTCCTCCCTTCGCCGGTCGGTTGGTCGTTATGCTCAGACGCCGCCCAAGGAAAGAACAAATTGCAAAAATGAAAACAATGTCTTGCCGAAATCCCTTTGTTCACCCCTCAAATATTTAGGCTTTCGAAAAAGTGCGCCGAATTTTTCTCTTACGATGTCTGAATCATTTTGCCGAATATTTCGGAATTCGGAACGCCTCTCTCATTTTCGGCAGACCGCTATCTCTCAACGTGTGCCCGAAATATATTTCGGAATGCCGAATGTAATGGAAATGGAATGCCGAATGCCTTTGAATGTGAAAAAAAATGTAAACTGTAAATAATTCGCAAGGAGTTGCAATATCAATCCTCGGGTATTGACCGTATAAAATACACTTCTTTATTTGGTACGAGAGTAGCCAGCCACAAGTGAGATAGTACGTAGATCTGAGAGAGCGAGGAAGGAAGGGAGGAAAGACTGGGCAGTTGATCGATAGTTATTTCTCTGTTTAGCAGCCAGTAGAAGGAATTACAATTACTTTTTATACGGATAATATTGCTCTTCCTCTCCCCTTCCACTCGGGTACAATTCATCTCCGTGCGCTCATCTATATAGGGTTTATCTAAAAAATCGATAATCTGCGATTTTGGCTCAATCAAGTAGCTAGGCCTTCTCATGACCCAAAACCACATCTATCAAAGAACTTTCATCGAAATCGGAGACAAAAATTTTTCATAGTGGCAGGCGTTGCTACATTTTTACAGGAGACCTGTGATATAGTTAATGAGCAAAGACAAATTCAACTCTTGGAATACATCTAACTAAGGCTTGTTAAGAACTTTTAGTTTCTGAAGTATGCATGAAGAGGAATCGTACGACCGAAAAATTATGAGAAATGAATGGGCCTTGCGAAGAAAAGTTCAACTTCGTGAACTAGCATGAAAGTGTCCAAAATATCAAAGAATATTGGCCAGCACTGTACTGAAAGAGCAAATAGTATATTTTACGAATCGAAACAAAAATACTCAATGTCAATTCTCTTTCTGTATGCTCATGAGCTGATCACGAGTGCTAGTTATTTCAGAAATGTACGCAATATCCTCCAATCCCTCCTTTGGAATGCCTGGAGGTGTACTTCCAACAGTCAAGCAGGCCTAATAGACGATAGCGGAATGTCTTCGTGTGGTTTCTACTTCAATCAACATGTTTCACTTCGACTTGCTCTTCTGAACTTACTTTAGTGCTGATAAGATAAATGTATTGTATTGTATTGTACGCAATATTGGATCACTGACGAATATATCTGCTGCAAAAAAACTGGGTTTTACTTGTTCTTTTTTTCTGATTACTCCATATTTGTCGAATTAATTCGAAGTGTAAAAAAATATATTTGACTAGTTGACTACCACGCCATTGACTAGTAAATAAGTAAGTAAGTAGCAAGTGGAAAACTATTGCTCATGTGACATGAGGGATGACTCTTTATATCAAAACGTGAGTTTAAAGCAGGTAGGCAAATGTGCAGCATCGGTACGAACAAATTCTCTACAACTTCTTCTTCTTCTTGATAAGGATGTCTTCCGCGATGGCTGGGACTACGGCCGGAGCGATGACCTTAATCGATTAGGTCATAAGTAAGGTAATAAGATCATGAATAAGTTCGTAAGGTCATAAGGTATGTTCATAAGGTCATAAGTAAGGTCATAAGGTCATAAGTAAGGTCATAAGGTCATAAGTAAAGTCATAAGGTCTGAAGTAAATTCATAAGGTCATAAGGTAAGTACACTTACTGGAGCAGCAACAGCGATTGCTGGACGATGAACGAGTATGGGAGCAGGAGCAGGAACAACGGCAGGGAGAACCTTAAGAGTTAAGGTCGTTAAGTTATGCTAAGGTCAGAAGTTAAGTTTATTAGGTCGGCCTTACCTGACGGTAGAGTGGCTGGTATGAACGGTATACAGGACGAGGGAAGAACTCAGGGTATAGGGCGGGACTGAAAATCATTATGAAGGATAAAATACAATTGTATTTGTAGTATTGATTATTTTGATTTGTTGATATTATATTGATTGATTGACCCCTATGGTTCTGTGTTCTGTAAATTTCAGGTAAGAGAGAGGGGGTTCGAGAGAGTGGAAGAGAAAGAGAGAGAAAATGTGTGCGTGGCTTGAACAAACGCCATCACTATTCTGTTTTAAATATAGTCTATGATATTGAACTGTACCGTTGAACAACGACAGTAGGTCTTCTGTAGACGACTCGAGGAGGGTAATAAGGATCAAATGTTGGATCTACAAGTGACGGAGAATCAAGGAACAATTGACGCTTGTCTCGATTCAATTCGGAACTGAAAATTATAATTTCAAAATTTATTTTTTCAAAAAATGTCAAATAAAATCTGAAATCACTTACCCTGCTGTACATAAAACTACAAGAACAGCGAAAGTCGCAATGTTGAGAAGGGAAGACATAACTGAAGAGAAAATGATACTAAACCATGCGAGGGCTTCCTCTTTTATAGTTTAGTCAAACCATCTTCTGTCTCTCTTGAGGATCTTTTTTCTGTTATAAATGGCCTTAGGTTGTCATGTATAAGTGCTTTCAACTTGTATTGTACTCTTGCATATGTTTATGTCATTGTTTAAAACAAACCCATACTACTCAAATAAAAAAAAAACACACGGAACCTTCTGTATGAAATCGGATGAAGGAACGGGTGAAAATCTCTATAACTAAATTATTGAAAATCAAATAAAAAATCAACAAGATCGAGTTATTCGTTTATTATACAATAATTAAATTAAATTAAATTTAAATTCAGTGAACTTGAATATTGATGAACTGATCTTGATTGCCAAAAGTTATTCTATACACTGTACACTATTTGTGTTATGCTAATTCAGCTTATCGATCGCTTGAATCACGAATGAATCATGCTTGCCAGTGCAGGCAAACGCTCGGTTTTTGAAATTAAGAAAGTTCGGCACTAGGATTGGAACCAGCGACCATGCGCTATCCAGTCAGAAGTCATACCGTTCCGATAAGGGATTGATTAGCGGTAACTCTGTGGTGTTTCATATCACTTGGAAATTAAAATTTTCAATATTTTTCCCAGGCTACGTAAGTTATAAAATTCCAATCTTCCCGTGATAAATTCGGTCAAACCTGGAGTAAAAGAATGCAAACAATTTGATGAGCTGATATGCCTATCAGCGCTTTAAAAATCGAGGGGACAGAGGGGATACCCCGGGACACCCGGGGATCCCATGTCAAGGGCAGGATTCTGTTGTACTGTATTTTTTCAGATGTTTTCTCAACACAGGGAACAATCAGCACTATTTAGTGTGAAAATGCAATTAAATATGTTGAAGAATGGGTTTCAAACGATGTATGTGACTATAAGTGGGTAAAAACAGGACTGACAAAATCGAATATTTGTGTTTATCAGCTTGTAGCATTACACAATTACATTTTATACGGACAATAGTTAATAATCAATATGAAATAATTATGAAATGTTGACCTCATTCGAATATTCTGCAAATCTTTGTTCTCTGTCAGTTAAATCAATATGGAAACAGTTAATAGTCAATTTGAAATAATTATGAAAATTTGAAATCATTCGAATATTCTGCAAATCTTAATTCTTTGTCTGTGCAACGAAATTACAACGTAAATCATCTCCTGAATTATATTCTAATCTTATTATTATGGACCATTTCCATGTTAATTCCATTTATTTGCATTCGATATCCATCATGTCTGCTCCCTTTATAAGGCCGATTTCATTGACTACTCTATCACTTCGACGTTGCCGGTCTTCTTGCAACGAGGCTCGCTTTTTTCTTAACCTTAACCTTAACCTTAAGCTTAATATTAACCTTAACCTTAACCTTAACCTTAACCTTAAACTTAATCTTAACCTTAACCTTAACATTAACCTTAACGTTAACCTCCTTAACCTTAACCTTAGTTGCTTTGTTTGCAGATGAAGTCTCTCCTCATTCTCTTGGTGTCTGTAGCCCTGCTTCAGGAGATTAGAGCTGCTCGCCCGAAAGAAGAAGTGTATCGTCGCAGCATTGGTAACCCGGGATTCGGCGTACCAGGATACGGTAGACCGGATTACGGTACACCGGGATACGGGAAGAGAGCTGCTGGTCCAGAAGAAGTGTATCGTCGCAGCATCGGTACCTCGGGATTCGGCGTACCAGGATACGGCAGACCGGATTACGGTACTCCGGGATACGGGAAGAGAGCTGCTGGTCCAGAAGAAGTGTATCGTCGCAGCATCGGTTACCCGGGATTCGGGACGGAAGGAAAGTATCATTTTGGCTAATCCCAATTGTTTCGTATCAATAAATATATGTAAATGATTTGTTTGAGATGCAAAGTACGACACGAAAGGTGTATAGACACGAGAGTGGAAAAAATAGTGATGATACTAGTTGGCACTACTCCGGAAGCCCAGATTTATGTTGTACCCTTTGAACAGATTTAGGTAATCAGAATGCTCTGGCAACTGGGACAACCTAGTTTAGGGATTCGTAGGGCTAGATTAAAGTTACCCAGTCACGGATCTTTGATCTAGTCGTACCCTAGCTACGCGCACTTATGGTGCGATCTGGGCTTCTAGATAATGGGACATTCTTTTGATGACACATCTTGTGAAACTTATTTTATTGGAATCCTATTCCGAAAACCCATTGTTTGGAACTATGCGCAATGTAATCGTTGAGGAACGTGATCTTTAAAAATACTTTGAGTGAGAACGGTTATGTAAAAGCAATAAGGGAACCATTAACATCAAACGCACGTTTGGGAACACGATGGTACGGTATGGCAATGTATGTATTCATAAGGTGTGTCTGTCACTTCCAAAATACAAAATAAAATACATTGAGTCCGAGCAATTCGACGGGAAGTTTAGAGTTGCCGGAAGAAGTTGGCTTGCTATGTCATTTACATTTCAACAACTTTATCACCATTTTAGGATGTATATCTGCTGGGTCGCCATTAGGGTTCTCGAGAGAGTCCGATCATGTCTTGCTATTTACATGAATTGAGACCTTTACGAAGTCATCCCTCCATCTCTTTGCCGGCATTTCACGCTTTTTTTTCCACGCGGCGTCCATTCGAGCACTTTTAGACTCCATGTCAAGTAGAGGTAAAAGGTAAAGATAAATCCCATTATTCAAGGGACACCAAGTACTGCGGGAGAGCACTGTTAGACCAGTGATATGTCAAGTAATGCCTGTTTTAAATAATATTAATATTTAAATTAAAATTTCTATGTGAAACCAAGCGAAATGCGTTTATTGAAGCGATTTGTACAACGACAAGCGGTGAAAGACAAAATTCAAAATTCAGAATTGGCACGTATTTTACAACTTCTTCTTCTTCTTGATCAGTATGTCGTCGGTGAAGGCCGGCATGGCGGGAACTATGGCCGGAGCAACGACCTTAATCGGTAAGGTCATAAGTAAGTACATAAGGTCATAAGTAAGTTCATAAGGTCATGATTAAGTTCATAAGGTCATAAGTAGGTTCTTAAGGACATAAGTAGGTTCATTAGGTCGTAAGTAAGTTCATAAGGTTATGAGTAAGTTCACAAGGTCATAAGTAGGTTCATAAGGTCATAAGTAAGTTCACAAGGTCATAAGTTAAGGTCTTAAGCTAATTTGAACTATCGCTTACGGGAGATGCAACTGCGACAGCTGGACGTTGAAAAATCACCGGAGCTGGAGCGGGAACAACGGAGGGAATGACCTTAAGAGTTAAGTCCGTTAAGTAAGCGTTCGGTCTTAAGAGTTAAAGATGGAGACCCACGAGTTTTTTCGTAATAAGACTGTTCGGATAGAATGATAGAGATTCATCACACGAATCGAAAGACATATCTGATATTGATTCCCGATATGTTTAAAGCTCACTATGCGCATTGAAAGTACAACTTTCAAGGCATGTAGAGAGCGCCCATCGGATTTGCATACTTGACTCTCTCATTTTCTCATTGTGCCTTACTCCAATTACCATATAATATAATCAATTTTCAACATGCTTATCGTGGCGGGAGTCAGTCATGCCAACTCATGCTTTAAGTCATTATTGTGCGTATAAAATGTACTTGCATAAAAAAATGACACTCGGCTCTAAAGAACAGAAGCGCTATTTTATATAAAAAAGAGAACGGCATAGTTTCTGAACCATGCAGAACAAGAAAGTCTCTTCTAAAAATAAAACAAGTGATTTTTTATATGCTCAATAAATGACTTAGTTACGTTAAGAGTTAAGTCCGTTAACTACGCGTTAAGGTAATGATAAGTCATAAAATGACTTAGTCTGACCTCTCGATAGATGGGTCTGTATGACCTGTAGATTGGACGAGGGAAGAACTCGGGATAGAGGGCTGGTCTGGAAAAAATACATTAACGCTGGTCATAGGAGTCGAACCCTGTAGTAATATTTAGAAGTTTAAGAAAATAAAAACTAAGAAAATATTAATTTAAGTAGATTTCCTGTGTGAGTATAATGGGGGTGTTAAAATCTTTGCAAAGAAGATGGAAAAGTGAAAATTAGTTGGAAAAAAAAACATAGTGTCGTAATAGACAATCCGGATAGAGTACATGCTCTGTTATGATTGAATAACGTGACAAACTTTTACATCGAAAACCCATTGCGCGAGTGTTGGATTGCTACTTTTCCAACTACTTTTACAATCGCAATAATAGCACTACTTTTCACTTTTCCATCTACTTTTCCTAGATTTTAACACCACATAAGTATTATTATTCGCGTACCGTTGAACAACGACCGTAGGTCTTCGGTAGACAACTCGAGGAGCGTAATATGGATCAAAGGTGGGATCAACTACAGAAGAGGCTGAGTCGAGGAAAAGCTGACGCTTGTCGCGATTCAACTCCGACCTGAAAATGAGCAATTTTATTGTAGTTATATATTCCCCATCCGGATCGGCATCCGACAATTAGTATATTACCCCCCCCCCATTGAGCGAATTTTCACATCTTATGGATATTTATTGTTTGATAAGAAACCTTTCATATGACATCGCCAGCTAGTACCAGTAAGTCATTAAAGGCACACATCGAGCTAATTTTACTCTCATTGTTAGTACTGGCAGCGCTCTCTCACATACAAGGAAAGCGAGAGCGCATTGCCAGAGTGGAGGGTTCCAAATTATCTTTTGGTATGCCTTTAAAGGGACAATCTAACCTTGAATACCCAACGGAACATATAAAATGTGAACATTCGGATCGTCTCAAAGATGACTGATAAATAAACACACACCAAGAACTAATTCGAAAGCCTCCGCTCTGGCAACGCTCTCTCGCAAATAGAGCGAGCGAGGGAGCGGTACCAGAGTGGTCGGTTTCAAATTAACTCGGGGTGCGCCTTTAAGGTAAATTTTGCAAAATCGAACTCACTCTGCCGCACATACAGCAGCGAGCACAGCGGCAATCTTTAGAATAGCAGACATGATCCGAACTGTTGTTTACCCTTCCCCGAACCCATCTTATATACCACACTCAAGCCTCTCTTCTCCCATCTTTTTGCGGGCCAATTTGAGCTCCTCCTCGGGCCATTCTCTGCAATAAGCACACACTTTCCCGTCTGGCTCTCTCATTTTCCCGTGATCTCTCGTCGATCTCGCTTTCTCTGCACATACTCTTGCTTTGATTTGTTACTTTGGCAAGGTTTCGTGTCTGCTCTCTCTCATTTTGGCCTGCTCTCTAGCATAACACGCGCGCTAAGTGGGCTATGTTTCTTCTTCCGCATTGAGAGGGAATTGTAAGTGCTTACCTATACACTTATTTGTTCGATTCTCAGGTGTACAATGCGGTTTGGTTGATCTTGATTATGCTCTGCATGTGTAGTATGCCTTTGTTGCAGTCCAACCGTTGTCTAGTGCAGTTTAGTATGTAGTACGTACTCGAAAACTTTCGACAGACATCACGAACAGTCGCGAGCACTTATCGCATACCGTATAAAATACACTTGTTTCTTTGGTACAAGAGTAGCCAGCCACAGCCAAAATGTGTTTCTATTTTTAAAGAGAGAGTTCAAGCGAGATAACACGTAGATCAGAGAGAGCGAGGAAGGAAGGGAGGAAAAGGTGCGTTTATTTATTTTTAACGATAAACAGAGAGGTGAAAGAGAAAATAAAATTATAATTATGCAATGATGTGAAGCAAGTGAGATCAAACAATGATTCAAGTGGGGACGACAGTAGATGACAATGGTACAAGACGTAAATAAATCGGTACAATGGAAAGATAGATCAGTCTGCGATCGAATCCTTTTGACCAACAGAAATACCAATTTTAAAAATTTCTGAAACTTTTTCATGAAAAATGAATTGAACAGGCGTGATAGCCATCAAATTCGGCCCTTCGTGGTATAACCTACAAATTTTATCATGATCGGGTGACGAGAAAAGACTAAAAACGCGATTTCAACGCGACGTCGCCTGACCTCATTGTAAGCCATCTATGTGCAAAATGAATATGATCGTCATTACCACCCTTGAGTACCCCGATACCCGACTGTGCCAAATTTCATATATTTTAGTCGACTCTTACGCAAACGGCCTCATATGAGGCCGTTTGCGTAAAAATCGACTAAAAGAAATAAAATTTGGCACAGTAAAAAAATCAAATTTTGGAGATCGAGGTTCTCAAGGGTGCTTATGATGATGGTCACGTTCATTTTGCACCTAGAGACACCGTTGAGGCCAGACGACGTCGCGTTGAAATCGCGTTTTTCGTCATTTCTCGTGATCCGATAGTGCTAAAAATTGCAAAATATACCCTCAGAGGCAGAATTTGATGGCGATCACGCCTGTCTAATTCATTTTTCATGGAAAAATTTCAGAAATTTTAAAAATTGGAAATTCAGTCGATGGAAAAAGTCCGTTTTGCGAGATACATAGATCGGACCGGAAAGGCATCAGGATTCCATAGAAAAAATTTCAGCCAATTTGCGCCCGAGTCATTCGAGATAATCAACTTTTAGTGTAGTCATTTTACCGTTGATGCGGAGGCAAGAGACGAGAGAGTGTGCTGGGGCGAGAGAGCAAAGAGGCAGGTGAAAAGATCAGGATGGGAATGAAGGGGAGTGGACGGGATGCCCTTCCCTTCACCCTTCTCTGCTCTCTCACAATTCCATACTCTCTAGCCTCTTTCCTACTCTTCAACGGCAAAATGACTACACTAAAAGTTGATTATCTCGAATGACTCGGGCGCAAATTGGCTGAAATTTTTTCTATGGAATCCTGATGCCATTCCGGTCCGAACTATGTATCTCGCAAAACGGACTTTTTCCGTCGACTGAATTTCAAATTTTGAAAATTTCTGAAATTTTTCCATGAAAAATGAATTAGACAGGCGTGATCGCCATCAAATTCTGCCCCTGAGGGTATATTTTGTAATTTGTAGCACGATCGGGTCACGAGAAATGACTAAAAACGCGATTACATCGCGACGTCGTCTGGCCTCAACGGAGGCTCTAGGTGCAAAATGAACGTGACCATCGTCAAGAGCACCCTTGAGATCACCGATCCCCAAAATTTGATTTTTTTACTGTGCCGGCACTTAGTCGAGTCTTACGCAAACGGCCTCATATATCTCGATAGATAGTGTGTTTCAACCCAGCAAACTCGCTTCTTCTTGGCGCCGTTCAAGTAAGTTTCAATGTTGTTTAAGATACCAATGTGGGAGCGCTAGAACCGATCGTGTTGATGTCCAAAGCAAAATACAAAAATCAAGACAATCGAAAGAGCATTATTTTTGATAGAGTTCATCCAGCATAGCGGCGTTAAGAGGCTGTATCCAGGAACGTTGGCAAACGTGATGTCATAGGCTTAGGGCACAGTATTCTTGTTCAAGCCATTTTGTTTTCATAGCCAGACAAGCGAAAGACGATTGCATTTGAGAGAGTTTCTATGTTGAGCGGTCGTTTTGGCTTTCACAATCTATAGAACATTGTGAGGGGGGTGATCTCACAATCAGTCCTCCGCCTACGCGTGTGACGTCACGTTTGCCTGCAAACGGTTTGCAACGTTCATGGATACGTTCATGGATGGATATGGATGCTGGTTTACAAAGTAATCAGAATATAGCAGTCCGAGCCCCTCTCAATGTTCGAACTTCCTGATCAAACGTTCCTTGGAATTATTGATTGGCGAGAATTGTGATAAGTGATGAAAACAGCCTAATAAGAACCGACGAACTGTCCGAGTAACTATAATGTAGTCCTGCGAATCCGCGAACTATTATAGATCCCAACTTCGCACATTTTTGAGCTCTGATGATCTTTGATCTCTGATGATCTTTGATCTCTGATGATCTTTGATCTCTGATGATCTTTGATCTCTGATGATCTTTGATCTCTGATGATCTTTGATCTCTGATGATCTCTGATGATCTTTGATCTCTGATATATGATCTTGGATCTATGATAATCTATGATGATCTTTGATCTTTGACTAGCAATTAAAATATTTATTACTCTTCTACAGCGATATCACTTGTATACAACGGAAGTGTTTAGCAGTGTGGGGGACATAAAAAAGGATTACATGGACCATATTGATTTAAATGGATGCGAAATATTGATTGAAAGATTGAATGATAATGATTAAGGATTGAAATAGCGACGTGGGGGGGCTTAATCACAATCGAGCACATAATATACAGTAGTGGTCATCAATGGTGAGCTTGTGGGCGCGTTTCACTAACCAGAGCAGGGACTTGGGGGTATTTAGCGGACTTAGGACTTAAGGCGGAAGATAGTGGACTTAGTGGACTTAAGGTGCACTTAGTAGACTTAAGGTGTACTTAGTAGACTTAAGGTGCACTTAGTAGACTTAAGTGTACATAGTGGACTTAGGGTGTACTTAGTGGACTTATTGCTTAGGGACGGTAAGGGTGGAGGGATCGGGCGCGCCGGTAGGGACGTAAAGCATCGACAGCTTGCGGTCGCCGCCTTCGAGACACACGGTGCGAACGATGGCCGCGCAGACAGAGTAGGGATCGCAGTTAGAGGATGGACGACGATCCTCGAAGTAGCCCTGAATTTTAATTATTTAATTATTTAATTTTTATTATTTAATTATTTATTACATTATTTTATTTTGCTATATTCAAATTTATTTAATTTTTAAATTTTTTGAAGCGCCGGTCCAAATTCTCCGAGACAAGCAAGATCAGCATGAGCCTACTTTAGAGAAACGTGTTTAAACTGTAAACTGTAAAACTGTTGCCCAAGCCACGCCCATATTCAGGCTCCGCCCCCTTTTGACGGATAAGTGAAACGTACAAAGCCCTTGTCGTCGGTCTCGCGAGGAATACGGATGGATGAGGCGCGAGAGGCGACGCCGTACGAGAATTGATTGATCGAGGCAGTCTCGTGGAGACCGGTCAGACGACGCTCATTGTCCTGGGAAATATTGAATGATTATTGATTATTCTGCGAAATATTGATTGATTATCGATGTTCCTGATGATTATTGATTGATTATTGATTTTGTTGATAATTATTGATTGTTTATTGATTGTCCGGAGAATTATTGATTGATTAGAGAAGCATTGTGAATCACAGCGTTTCGAGAGTGGTCATGGTGTGATAAAGAAAAAGGTAGAACGAAATAGGATAGTTGAAAATAACGTAATGGATTTGAAACTAGCAACACTTGTTAAGATAAGGTAAGTTAAGTTAAGTTAACTTTAGGTAAGTTCAGGTACCTTGCCACCCTTAGGGTCGTAGTAGGCAATGTGCTGGGGATGGACGAGCGAGAGCTTGTTGATGGCCTCAAGGATCGCGTTGATGCCGCCCTCCTTTCTGCAATGAGAAAAATCAGATTTTTTCAAATTTCTTGGCACCGAGCCAAGAATTCAAAATTCGATACACACCTCATGGCTTCCGTCGAGAAGTTGCTGTGGCAGCCGGCGCCGTTCCAGTCTCCTGAAACAGCGGAAATGGTTAACCCCGCAACGCTAAATCTGGTTAACCCCGCACAGATAAACCACTTACCCTTGATGGGTTTGGGGTCGAGCGACGCGACGATACCGTACTCCTCGGCGACGCGATGAAGCAGGAATCGCGACATCCACAGCTGGTCTCCCATGGCGATGCCCTCGACCGGACCGACTTGGAACTCCCACTGAAGATTAAAGATCAGACTACAAAGATCAAAGATCAAAGATCAGAGTACAGAAAGATCAAAGATCACACTACTCAAGATCAAAGATCAGAGTACAGAAAGATCAAGGATCAGACTATAAAAGGCCAAAGATCAAACTACGAAAGATCAAAGATCAGACTACAAAGATCAAAGATCAAACCTGTCCGGGCATAACTTCGGCGTTGGTACCCGAGACGTTGATACCAGCATAGAGACACGCGCGATAGTGGGCCTCAACGACGTCACGACCGTAAACCTTGCCGGCGCCAACTCCGCAGTAGTAGGGTCCTGAAATTAAAAAAAATGCAGCGTGGTATAGTGGTGAAGAGCGCCGACTATCGCCCGGATGACGTGGGTTCGAATCCCGCGCAGTGACGACTCTTTTGCCATCTTACCCTGGGGTCCGGGGAAGCCGTTCTTGGGCCATCCGAAGGGATGACCGTCAATGTCGAGCAGCGTGTACTCCTGTTCCATGCCGAACCACGGGTGGTGGTCCTGAAACGAAATGGGGTTACTCTATGGCAAGGAAAATCCGGCAAAAGATTATGCCCGGAAGAGGAGTCGAACCGTCTCTTACCTTAGCCTTCTCCATAACCTCGGCGCACTTCCGACGATTATTGGTGGCTGAAATAATCGATTTATATTATACATGGTCAGTCTATGTCACACTTTTTCCCCCATAATTTCATCGGCTGTATATGTCATGTACTGCTCGAATTATTTACCGAATCGATAACATTAAAATAGTTTTTATTCGTCAGTGTTTCCGTTGACTCCTTGGTACTAATGAAAAACCGGCCATTACTGCAGTGCGTATTTTCAAAGATCATCGTAGAATGTACATGTTCGGAATGGAGAATGTCATCCAACTATACGAGAGCGCCCGCAATGACGTTTTCTTGTTTTCAGAGTGTATTATATCTTAGTCGTCCACAGAGATCGAAATACACCATCCCAATGATCAAAGATCAAAGACCAAAGAGCAAAGATCAAGAAGAATTATTTATGTTTTCTTCATCGTAGTATATCTTAGTCGTCTACAGAGATCGAAATACAACATCCCTATAGATCGTCGATTTATTGTAATCGTTCCCTATCATTCACTGATCACCAAAGACGCGGAAATAAACAACGCAAAAAAGTGGTCAGTGTACCTTACACAAATGCGCTCGCACTCTCTCCACTTCGCGTGCTCTCTCACCCTGTCTCTAACCACTCTGCACTCTCTCTCATTAGCGTTATCTCTCATCAGTTCAGAGAGCGGTCATTTGGCCACGTGAACCAGACACGTGCAGTGCTTCGCTTTCGGTAAACTTTTTTAGAAGTTTAAGAAAATAAAAACTAAGAAAATATTAATTTAAGTAGATTTCCTGTGTGAGTATAATGGGGGTGTTAAAATCTTTGCAAAGAAGATGGAAAAGTGAAAATTAGTTGGAAAAAAAAACATAGTGTCGTAATAGACAATCCGGATAGAGTACATGCTC
Organism: Parapristionchus giblindavisi; assembly: GCA_943737045.1. Lineage (NCBI taxonomy): Eukaryota > Metazoa > Nematoda > Chromadorea > Rhabditida > Diplogasteridae > Parapristionchus > Parapristionchus giblindavisi. The sequence continues at coordinate 47,327 of CALSFV010000488.1, forward strand.
TGTTATGATTGAATAACGTGACAAACTTTTACATCGAAAACCCATTGCGCGAGTGTTGGATTGCTACTTTTCCAACTACTTTTACAATCGCAATAATAGCACTACTTTTCACTTTTCCATCTACTTTTCCTAGATTTTAACACCACATAAGTATTATTATTCGCGTACCGTTGAACAACGACCGTAGGTCTTCGGTAGACAACTCGAGGAGCGTAATATGGATCAAAGGTGGGATCAACTACAGAAGAGGCTGAGTCGAGGAAAAGCTGACGCTTGTCGCGATTCAACTCCGACCTGAAAATGAGAAATTTTATTGTAGTTATATATTCCCCATCCGGATCGGCATCCGACAATTAGTATATTACCCCCCCCCCATTGAGCGAATTTTCACATCTTATGGATATTTATTGTTTGATAAGAAACCTTTCATATGACATCGCCAGCTAGTACCAGTAAGTCATTAAAGGCACACATCGAGCTAATTTTACTCTCATTGTTAGTACTGGCAGCGCTCTCTCACATACAAGGAAAGCGAGAGCGCATTGCCAGAGTGGAGGGTTCCAAATTATCTTTTGGTATGCCTTTAAAGGGACAATCTAACCTTGAATACCCAACGGAACATATAAAATGTGAACATTCGGATCGTCTCAAAGATGACTGATAAATAAACACACACCAAGAACTAATTCGAAAGCCTCCGCTCTGGCAACGCTCTCTCGCAAATAGAGCGAGCGAGGGAGCGGTACCAGAGTGGTCGGTTTCAAATTAACTCGGGGTGCGCCTTTAAGGTAAATTTTGCAAAATCGAACTCACTCTGCCGCACATACAGCAGCGAGCACAGCGGCAATCTTTAGAATAGCAGACATGATCCGAACTGTTGTTTACCCTTCCCCGAACCCATCTTATATACCACACTCAAGCCTCTCTTCTCCCATCTTTTTGCGGGCCAATTTGAGCTCCTCCTCGGGCCATTCTCTGCAATAAGCACACACTTTCCCGTCTGGCTCTCTCATTTTCCCGTGATCTCTCGTCGATCTCGCTTTCTCTGCACATACTCTTGCTTTGATTTGTTACTTTGGCAAGGTTTCGTGTCTGCTCTCTCTCATTTTGGCCTGCTCTCTAGCATAACACGCGCGCTAAGTGGGCTATGTTTCTTCTTCCGCATTGAGAGGGAATTGTAAGTGCTTACCTATACACTTATTTGTTCGATTCTCAGGTGTACAATGCGGTTTGGTTGATCTTGATTATGCTCTGCATGTGTAGTATGCCTTTGTTGCAGTCCAACCGTTGTCTAGTGCAGTTTAGTATGTAGTACGTACTCGAAAACTTTCGACAGACATCACGAACAGTCGCGAGCACTTATCGCATACCGTATAAAATACACTTGTTTCTTTGGTACAAGAGTAGCCAGCCACAGCCAAAATGTGTTTCTATTTTTAAAGAGAGAGTTCAAGCGAGATAACACGTAGATCAGAGAGAGCGAGGAAGGAAGGGAGGAAAAGGTGCGTTTATTTATTTTTAACGATAAACAGAGAGGTGAAAGAGAAAATAAAATTATAATTATGCAATGATGTGAAGCAAGTGAGATCAAACAATGATTCAAGTGGGGACGACAGTAGATGACAATGGTACAAGACGTAAATAAATCGGTACAATGGAAAGATAGATCAGTCTGCGATCGAATCCTTTTGACCAACAGAAATACCAATTTTAAAAATTTCTGAAACTTTTTCATGAAAAATGAATTGAACAGGCGTGATAGCCATCAAATTCGGCCCTTCGTGGTATAACCTACAAATTTTATCATGATCGGGTGACGAGAAAAGACTAAAAACGCGATTTCAACGCGACGTCGCCTGACCTCATTGTAAGCCATCTATGTGCAAAATGAATATGATCGTCATTACCACCCTTGAGTACCCCGATACCCGACTGTGCCAAATTTCATATATTTTAGTCGACTCTTACGCAAACGGCCTCATATGAGGCCGTTTGCGTAAAAATCGACTAAAAGAAATAAAATTTGGCACAGTAAAAAAATCAAATTTTGGAGATCGAGGTTCTCAAGGGTGCTTATGATGATGGTCACGTTCATTTTGCACCTAGAGACACCGTTGAGGCCAGACGACGTCGCGTTGAAATCGCGTTTTTCGTCATTTCTCGTGATCCGATAGTGCTAAAAATTGCAAAATATACCCTCAGAGGCAGAATTTGATGGCGATCACGCCTGTCTAATTCATTTTTCATGGAAAAATTTCAGAAATTTTAAAAATTGGAAATTCAGTCGATGGAAAAAGTCCGTTTTGCGAGATACATAGATCGGACCGGAAAGGCATCAGGATTCCATAGAAAAAATTTCAGCCAATTTGCGCCCGAGTCATTCGAGATAATCAACTTTTAGTGTAGTCATTTTACCGTTGATGCGGAGGCAAGAGACGAGAGAGTGTGCTGGGGCGAGAGAGCAAAGAGGCAGGTGAAAAGATCAGGATGGGAATGAAGGGGAGTGGACGGGATGCCCTTCCCTTCACCCTTCTCTGCTCTCTCACAATTCCATACTCTCTAGCCTCTTTCCTACTCTTCAACGGCAAAATGACTACACTAAAAGTTGATTATCTCGAATGACTCGGGCGCAAATTGGCTGAAATTTTTTCTATGGAATCCTGATGCCATTCCGGTCCGAACTATGTATCTCGCAAAACGGACTTTTTCCGTCGACTGAATTTCAAATTTTGAAAATTTCTGAAATTTTTCCATGAAAAATGAATTAGACAGGCGTGATCGCCATCAAATTCTGCCCCTGAGGGTATATTTTGTAATTTGTAGCACGATCGGGTCACGAGAAATGACTAAAAACGCGATTACATCGCGACGTCGTCTGGCCTCAACGGAGGCTCTAGGTGCAAAATGAACGTGACCATCGTCAAGAGCACCCTTGAGATCACCGATCCCCAAAATTTGATTTTTTTACTGTGCCGGCACTTAGTCGAGTCTTACGCAAACGGCCTCATATATCTCGATAGATAGTGTGTTTCAACCCAGCAAACTCGCTTCTTCTTGGCGCCGTTCAAGTAAGTTTCAATGTTGTTTAAGATACCAATGTGGGAGCGCTAGAACCGATCGTGTTGATGTCCAAAGCAAAATACAAAAATCAAGACAATCGAAAGAGCATTATTTTTGATAGAGTTCATCCAGCATAGCGGCGTTAAGAGGCTGTATCCAGGAACGTTGATAAACGTGATGTCATAGGCTTAGGGCACAGTATTCTTGTTCAAGCCATTTTGTTTTCATAGCCAGACAAGCGAAAGACGATTGCATTTGAGAGAGTTTCTATGTTGAGCGGTCGTTTTGGCTTTCACAATCTATAGAACATTGTGAGGGGGGTGATCTCACAATCAGTCCTCCGCCTACGCGTGTGACGTCACGTTTGCCTGCAAACGGTTTGCAACGTTCATGGATACGTTCATGGATGGATATGGATGCTGGTTTACAAAGTAATCAGAATATAGCAGTCCGAGCCCCTCTCAATGTTCGAACTTCCTGATCAAACGTTCCTTGGAATTATTGATTGGCGAGAATTGTGATAAGTGATGAAAACAGCCTAATAAGAACCGACGAACTGTCCGAGTAACTATAATGTAGTCCTGCGAATCCGCGAACTATTATAGATCCCAACTTCGCACATTTTTGAGCTCTGATGATCTTTGATCTCTGATGATCTTTGATCTCTGATGATCTTTGATCTCTGATGATCTTTGATCTCTGATGATCTTTGATCTCTGATGATCTTTGATCTCTGATGATCTCTGATGATCTTTGATCTCTGATATATGATCTTGGATCTATGATAATCTATGATAATAATAATAATAATAATAATATTTATTTCCTTATGCGATTAAAAAAAGATGAACGAAAATGATAGATGTAGAATAAATAAATTAATAAGGGAATGGGTATAGCTGCAATAACTGGATCACAGCATTGGGGGTTGGGGAGGGGGGGGGGGTATGGAAATTTTACTGGGTTTTAAAGGGGGAACTCAACCATGACACCATGATCCCTCTCTTTGACGATAATTCAGTGCGATATGGTACAAGTGAACATGTGAATGCAATGTGCAGTGCATAATGAGTGAGGGAGGATGCTTGTGTTGTATGGATGCTTATCACCGGGTGGAGGAGGCCGTGATAAAGATCGTCATTGAGAATAGGATGATCTTTGATCTTTGACTAGCAATTAAAATATTTATTACTCTTCTACAGCGATATCACTTGTATACAACGGAAGTGTTTAGCAGTGTGGGGGACATAAAAAAGGATTACATGGACCATATTGATTTAAATGGATGCGAAATATTGATTGAAAGATTGAATGATAATGATTAAGGATTGAAATAGCGACGTGGGGGGCTTAATCACAATCGAGCACATAATATACAGTAGTGGTCATCAATGGTGAGCTTGTGGGCGCGTTTCACTAACCAGAGCAGGGACTTGGGGGTATTTAGCGGACTTAGGACTTAAGGCGGAAGATAGTGGACTTAGTGGACTTAAGGTGCACTTAGTAGACTTAAGGTGTACTTAGTAGACTTAAGGTGCACTTAGTAGACTTAAGTGTACATAGTGGACTTAGGGTGTACTTAGTGGACTTATTGCTTAGGGACGGTAAGGGTGGAGGGATCGGGCGCGCCGGTAGGGACGTAAAGCATCGACAGCTTGCGGTCGCCGCCTTCGAGACACACGGTGCGAACGATGGCCGCGCAGACAGAGTAGGGATCGCAGTTAGAGGATGGACGACGATCCTCGAAGTAGCCCTGAATTTTAATTATTTAATTATTTAATTTTTATTATTTAATTATTTATTACATTATTTTATTTTGCTATATTCAAATTTATTTAATTTTTAAATTTTTTGAAGCGCCGGTCCAAATTCTCCGAGACAAGCAAGATCAGCATGAGCCTACTTTAGAGAAACGTGTTTAAACTGTAAACTGTAAAACTGTTGCCCAAGCCACGCCCATATTCAGGCTCCGCCCCCTTTTGACGGATAAGTGAAACGTACAAAGCCCTTGTCGTCGGTCTCGCGAGGAATACGGATGGATGAGGCGCGAGAGGCGACGCCGTACGAGAATTGATTGATCGAGGCAGTCTCGTGGAGACCGGTCAGACGACGCTCATTGTCCTGGGAAATATTGAATGATTATTGATTATTCTGCGAAATATTGATTGATTATCGATGTTCCTGATGATTATTGATTGATTATTGATTTTGTTGATAATTATTGATTGTTTATTGATTGTCCGGAGAATTATTGATTGATTAGAGAAGCATTGTGAATCACAGCGTTTCGAGAGTGGTCATGGTGTGATAAAGAAAAAGGTAGAACGAAATAGGATAGTTGAAAATAACGTAATGGATTTGAAACTAGCAACACTTGTTAAGATAAGGTAAGTTAAGTTAAGTTAACTTTAGGTAAGTTCAGGTACCTTGCCACCCTTAGGGTCGTAGTAGGCAATGTGCTGGGGATGGACGAGCGAGAGCTTGTTGATGGCCTCAAGGATCGCGTTGATGCCGCCCTCCTTTCTGCAATGAGAAAAATCAGATTTTTTCAAATTTCTTGGCACCGAGCCAAGAATTCAAAATTCGATACACACCTCATGGCTTCCGTCGAGAAGTTGGTGTGGCAGCCGGCGCCGTTCCAGTCTCCTGAAACAGCGGAAATGGTTAACCCCGCAACGCTAAATCTGGTTAACCCCGCACAGATAAACCACTTACCCTTGATGGGTTTGGGGTCGAGCGACGCGACGATACCGTACTCCTCGGCGACGCGATGAAGCAGGAATCGCGACATCCACAGCTGGTCTCCCATGGCGATGCCCTCGACCGGACCGACTTGGAACTCCCACTGAAGATTAAAGATCAGACTACAAAGATCAAAGATCAAAGATCAGAGTACAGAAAGATCAAAGATCACACTACTCAAGATCAAAGATCAGAGTACAGAAAGATCAAGGATCAGACTATAAAAGGCCAAAGATCAAACTACGAAAGATCAAAGATCAGACTACAAAGATCAAAGATCAAACCTGTCCGGGCATAACTTCGGCGTTGGTACCCGAGACGTTGATACCAGCATAGAGACACGCGCGATAGTGGGCCTCAACGACGTCACGACCGTAAACCTTGCCGGCGCCAACTCCGCAGTAGTAGGGTCCTGAAATTAAAAAAAATGCAGCGTGGTATAGTGGTGAAGAGCGCCGACTATCGCCCGGATGACGTGGGTTCGAATCCCGCGCAGTGACGACTCTTTTGCCATCTTACCCTGGGGTCCGGGGAAGCCGTTCTTGGGCCATCCGAAGGGATGACCGTCAATGTCGAGCAGCGTGTACTCCTGTTCCATGCCGAACCACGGGTGGTGGTCCTGAAACGAAATGGGGTTACTCTATGGCAAGGAAAATCCGGCAAAAGATTATGCCCGGAAGAGGAGTCGAACCGTCTCTTACCTTAGCCTTCTCCATAACCTCGGCGCACTTCCGACGATTATTGGTGGCTGAAATAATCGATTTATATTATACATGGTCAGTCTATGTCACACTTTTTCCCCCATAATTTCATCGGCTGTATATGTCATGTACTGCTCGAATTATTTACCGAATCGATAACATTAAAATAGTTTTTATTCGTCAGTGTTTCCGTTGACTCCTTGGTACTAATGAAAAACCGGCCATTACTGCAGTGCGTATTTTCAAAGATCATCGTAGAATGTACATGTTCGGAATGGAGAATGTCATCCAACTATACGAGAGCGCCCGCAATGACGTTTTCTTGTTTTCAGAGTGTATTATATCTTAGTCGTCCACAGAGATCGAAATACACCATCCCAATGATCAAAGATCAAAGACCAAAGAGCAAAGATCAAGAAGAATTATTTATGTTTTCTTCATCGTAGTATATCTTAGTCGTCTACAGAGATCGAAATACAACATCCCTATAGATCGTCGATTTATTGTAATCGTTCCCTATCATTCACTGATCACCAAAGACGCGGAAATAAACAACGCAAAAAAGTGGTCAGTGTACCTTACACAAATGCGCTCGCACTCTCTCCACTTCGCGTGCTCTCTCACCCTGTCTCTAACCACTCTGCACTCTCTCTCATTAGCGTTATCTCTCATCAGTTCAGAGAGCGGTCATTTGGCCACGTGAACCAGACACGTGCAGTGCTTCGCTTTCGGTAAACTTTCGACCCCCCGCTCTTATCTACTCTAATCCCCAACAAATGTCTAACCACTATCGCTAACACTACGAATACGCAAGAGTTCAAAGATCAAACTACAACATATTTGATCTTTGATCTTCGGTTTCTCTTTTTTGGCCAATGTTGAGCATTGCCATAATATCAAAGATCAAAGATCAAAGTTTTAAAATCCTTACGTGTAGGCTGCTTCTTGTTGTCCAGAGTTTCGCACATGACGAGCTTGTTCTTGCCGCGTCTGAAAGCAGCAAACAGTTACTTTAGTGACGAAGCTAGTTAACTTAGCTAACTTAGCTGGTTAGCAGCTAAGTCACCAAGTTAAGGTCACTAAGTTACCTGAAGGGATCGGGGAAGATGGCCACGGGCTTGATGTACACATCGGAGTCGGCACCTGCGGCCTGACCAGTGGACGAACCGTCAAAGTTCCAGATGGGAAGCTCTTAAGGTACTTAAGTTAGGGTCATTGACTTAGCGAGTTAAGCTCCAGATGGGAAGCTCTTAAGTTAGGGTCATAGACTTAGCGAGTTAAGTCTTAAGTTAAGAACTTAAGAACTTACCATCGGGGTGTTTGGGTTCAAAGTCGAGCGTGCGAGTCTTGGTGCGGAGGTTTTCGCCCGTTCCATCGATCCAAACGTAACTGCATTGTACCTTAACAGACATAGGTCAGACATACTTAGGGTCATCTTAAGTACACCCAAGTCGTTAAGTACACGCTAAGGTCACCTAAGTTCCTAAGTACAAACCTTGTCGCCCTGTTCGAGTCCGTAGAACTTGGCTGTAATCGACTTGTCGCAGGCAAACTGAGCACGGAGAGACATGCCTGAACAAAGACTGGTTAACCTAGAGTGGGAAGTGGTAAACCGAAACGGTTAACCAAAAATGGAAAGTGGTAAACCGAACGGTTAACCAGATACTTACTAGAGCTCATTTTTCGCGGCGGTGAGCGGGTCAAAATGAGATGAAATCACTATCACGGTTAGATAACGCATGTCATGAGGGGGGTTAAAGTTTACTAGAGGGAGCAAAAGGGAGAGAGAGAGGTAGAGGGAGGGGTAGAGGGAGCAAAAGGTAGAGGTAGAGGTAGAGGCAGAGGGAGATAAATGGAGAGGTAGAGATACGGCTAAGAAAAAAGGGGAACGAATAGCTGCAAAAAGGGCGAATATTCTTCATAACTGATAAGCAAACTGATAAGAAGACTAGAGTGCTTACTAACTATCACCCTATATGAACTGATCTAATTAGCCAATCAATAATTCATAGTGCTCTTGGGAAGCCTAGTCCGCAATGACAGGTACAGTTCCGCCCAGGGAGTGCGGCCAGGCACTGTACCAAAATAACTGATCTCTACTTGGTAGACACTATGTAATGATACAAGTAAGATGACAAGGAAGGGTGGCAGAGAGTTAAAGATCAACGATTAATCTATGAGACAGATCGCCTATCAGATCAGTGATGTTGACAAGGAACGCCAACAATGTTGTATAGTGACAAATATAATAATGACAATGACAATGACATATGCATCAACAATGTCATGTAGTGTCATATCCTCTACCAGACTACGCACAGTTAAAAAATCAACAAGATGCATGGCAATAAAAACTGAAAATATCGTAAGAGACAGCGCGTTTTCGCATTCTCCTGGTTACTTTTTCGTTTCATTTTTTTTCGCATTTTTCGTTTTCGAGTTTAGACAGGGTTAGAGAAAATGATAAAGTTCAAACAATATACCAGGAATGATTACAAATGAGGTGATAGTAATCAGAGTGTTAATCGATAACAGTATCAATAACAAGTTGATACAGATTGATAACGTCCACGGCACATCTCCGAGAAGTGGAATGAGACGAACGAGGGGAGGGGAGTAAGAGGAGGGGAGGGGATGAGAGGGAGGAGAGGGAGAGGAGAAGGGGGATTGGGAGAGGAGGAGGAGGGGAGGGAGGAGAGGAGGAGAGGAGAGGGAGGAGAGGGAGGAGAGGGAGGAGAGGAAGGAGAGGAAGGGCAGGAGAGGAGAGGGGGAGAGAGGGAGAGATGAGATGAGCTGAGAGACTTTCCAAAGTACGCATAGACTCGAAATCGGACTTCGCCTGGTCATTAAATGAGCAGAGGAATCGATAAGGATACGATTGATTTGACAATTCTCAAATCGAATCGGACAAGAACTAACGAATCAAAAGAAGAAGAAAACGTTTTTGGGATTCGGAGGGCTAAACTACAGTTACCGAGTGGCTGATTGTTATAGGGAGCGTAACCTCACTCAATACCCTCTTCATTGCGACCGCCTTTTTCTCTGTTCTCTAACAATGAGAGAGCATTGCGCGTCGAAGAGACCATTGCCACAGCGTTCTCATGACTTTCAAAGCAAGAACGACCGCTCAACATACAAATTCTCTCGAATACAATGGTCTCTCCTTTGTCTTGCTTTCGAAGAAAAATGGCGTGGACCAGAATACTGTGCGATCGAGCAGTGACAACGTTTGAATATGTTTCAACGATATATTATCAGGGCAAAATTATCTTCCGTGACAGTGAACCTCATCTGATTTTGGAAAAAAAAACATATTGCCTAATTCAGAGCGATGTCTCGAAATAATACACAACAATAATATATTGCTATTGATTCACAAAGTATATAAATATAATATTGAGTTAGATGGAAGTGAACCGCTACAGAAAAGGTTTAACAAATATCACTGGCCTAGCAGTGATCTCCCGCAGGACTTCGGGTGCCTTGAATAACCGGTTTTACCTTTATATACTTTTTTACCGAAACAGTGAGAAAAATGATGAAAATTTGAGAGATAAAGCAAAGGGCCGCATGGACAAGCAACCTTCTCCCAGCGAGACTGGGAGTCGTAACTGACCACACCTGACTGATTAGAATGACCAATGGGACGATGATAGTTTGATCTCTCCCTCTCCCTCTCCCTCTCCCTCTCCCTCTCCCTCTCCCTCTCCCTCTCCCTCTCCCTCTCCCTCTCCCTCTCTCCTAACCCATCCTTATTATTCTCCCTCTCACGTATTGTTCCTAAGAGAGAGAGAGAGAGATCAAAGGTCTAGTGCCACTGGACTTTTGATCTTCGAACCCTGGGCGGGAGTACATGACCACTCTGGAAGCTTTCTAGCTTATTGATCTTTGATCTCTGGTAACTGGAAATTCCGGATCCACGTATGCATTGCCCGCGGATACAAGAAGCATCAGAAGCGCAACCTTTTGTTAACCGAAGCTACCGTGACAATTCTATCATTATGCAAATCAATCAATAAAGCAGGAACACAGTTATAAAAAAACTTATCAGGGGAAAAATCAATCATGAACGGCTCAAAACCAGAGAAGTTAAAGGCACTAAAGTCAGACGGAGGAGTGAAGGAAAACCAGGGACAGGGGACGAAGAAATAGAAGTATGCGAGGTAAACAACACTGGGGAAGCGACTAGGGAGTGAGAGATTGACTGAGACAGCAGACAGGATCGAGGGATCGCTAGTGATCTACCCGATCGATATTATGGGGTGGATAAGGGCCGAGAGCAAGGAAACAGAGAGTATAATCCGTGTAAAGTGTACTTCTATAGTTGCCTTGCTACTGGCTGCTAAAGAACTATCGATCAACTCCAGACTTTTTCCTCCCTTCCTTCCTCGCTCTCTCTCTGATCTACCTACTATCTTACTTGTGCTCTCTCCAAGCATAGAAACGCATTGTGGCTATGGCCATATATGGCTCCCGTACAAGTGTATTTTATACGGTCAATGAGACCTGCGAAGTGTTATATTTAACACTTTTTGGGCTATTTTAAAACCCAAAAAGAGTCAACTGTATTTAACACTTCACAGGTCTTAGACTTCTATCTCTATGTGTGCAGAGTCTACATAACCTACCGCTCATGATCGGACTCGTGTCGTCGCACAAGGGCCGCTAGTGTCCTGCAAGAACAGTAGTGTGTTCAGGGCTCGCGGCCAAACCCGTCTGGGGTGCGCCGAGGAGACACAAGTAAAAAAGTACGCGTGACCGAACGATAGGAAGTTTTAGTGTAAAGTGAAGTGGAACAGATGGCGAGTGGAGGAGAAGTGAAAGAGATGGACTAGGTTCAAAATGTTTGCTTGCGACTTGGGAATAGCGAGATCGAGAAAATGCGATCGATAAAAAATAGGCGAGCTGCGATCGAGTTATTTACGTTAAGCAGACACTGGACGGTGTTGACCGCTGTGCGAGAATAGAGCAGGAAGATTGTGGACGAAAAGAAGAGTGAAAGGATACGCGAAAGCAAGATAAAGATGTTCTCGTGTTAGCAATTCGCCTTTGAAATATTTCACTCTCCGCTCTGGTAACGCTCATTGAAAAGTTAAAGAAAGCGAGAGAGCACTGCCAGAGCGGAGAGTTTCCAGTTAGCTCGGGTTCTGCCTTTACGCATCCAAAGTGAACTCGAAAACTACAACAAAACAACTCGATCATCGATTGGCTCTACCCAATCCCAAAGAGCTAATCAATACAACAAGGCGATATATGTCCATTCCACAGGCAGAGTTCAAACAACTACTCAACAATCCTATAGATGATGAGAGGGAATGGTAGATCACTAGATTATTGATCGATGTGAGGGACAAACAAGAATTGAACCCTATTCCCCGTTCCGTTGTACTGGGCCGGGTACATAGAAACGGGGTATAGGGTTCACTTTTTCGTAGTTCATTGATTAGGAGCACGATAATAGAGCGTTCCTTCCTATCTCAACCGTCCTGTCCCCCTCGTTACTAATCCCCGTGGCTGATAAGTAAACAACACACAGACAGTAAAGTCGGACGCACAACAGACTTAGGGGGTCGCGTACTTAGATACTAAGACATAGGCAGTACTTAGTGTTAGGGCCGCTTACTTAGACATTAATTGTATACATATACATACATCCCTTCCTTCCTTAGACATTAAGACATAGGGAATACTCAATTACTTAATGCTAGTACTAGTACTTATCGATTACTTAATTTTAGGGTCAGAGACTTAGCCAGTAAGGTAGATGCTTTATCGACTAAATAACTAAATAACGACTAAATATTAAATGAAAGTAGAAAAGCTATGCGTGCTTGAGACAAGAGGCTTTCAAGAGCAGAATATGACACTAATTGGACAATGGTCGCCATATTTATAATGTTAATAAAGTATTTATAATATTATTAAAGGCACACCCAAGCTAATTTTAATATCCGCATTAGCAATACTGTCTCGCAGACAAAGAAAGCGAGAGAGTGCGACCAGAGCGGAGAGTTCAAAATTCTCCGCTCTGGCCGCACTCGAGATGTGGTTTTAAAGTATTTACAATCTTTTTTTTTATAATTTAGGAAAAATATTAGAAAAGGCACTGACGACTGCTGTCAGGCCGTGGGGCTTGCCATTAGCGGTATTTGGGGTGTTTGAAGGAAGCCCCATCTATTCAATTAGACTTTGTTAGGTGACGTGAATGCCTCACCAACCTTGCACTTTCGTGCGCACAAAGCAAACAGATGTTAATTTGAAGCCATTTCTTATTCATTACATCTGCGATTTAGGCAAGGCTTCCGAAATGATTTCATTAAAACACCATTGAAACAAAAACTGAAGTCCCAGACAAGAAAATGTTTATTTTACTTTATTTCATATTTTTCGTCACTTGGTTTCATAAATAATATGTTTTTTGGGGGAAAAACATAATACTAAAAATAAGTGCACAGGGAAAATTGAACAGTCAATGCTTTATTGATAAAAAAACTATCAGAACAGAGAAAATGTTCATTTTTAGATATTTTATGAAAAGAGTGCGCGATGAACGAAAATAAACGACTAATTTGCACGTGAACCGTTGTAGATGTTGTTGCAATGGGGGAAAAGAGCGAAAGTGATCAAAATATCCGGTTCCCATACGCGTGATTAACAGTGGTACAGTGCAAGTTGTGATCTTTATGCCGATAATATGCCTCGGAATTATTGATTTGACAAGGAAAATAGATCAGATCAAAAATACTGATCTGATTTTAAAGGAATACTCCGAACTAATTTTACTCTCCGGTCTAGCAACGCTTTTTTGGTAGACAAAGAAGGAGCATGGCCAGAGTGGAGAGTTGCAAATTAGCTCGGGGTGTTTTTTTAAAGATTTAATTCTCTAAATTCTTTACGTTCGCTAGTGCAAACTTCCTCGTACTCTGGCATTGAAGTGGAAACGCTAATGTGCACTGAGAGCAAACTTACCTGGCAAATCGTTTCCCCGATACACCTTCCTGGCAAACGATTACCCCAAATGGTGAATTATTCAACGGCTGAATTCACCATTTGGGGTAATCGTTTGCCAGGAAAGTGTATCGGGGTAACGATTTGCCAGGTAAGTTTGCTCTCACAAGGAGTCTCTTACGTCTTAAGTTGGCGAAAAGTAACGATTTATAGCTTATTAGAAAGCCCTTTCTCTGTAGAGTAAGAATGTGTGTTTAAAAAATCCTGCGGGGCTCTGTGCACGGAGTTAAAAAAATCCAAAGTTTGAGCAATTTCTAACTTGAAATTCCCGTCAAATGGCCGTGAAATTGTCCTGCAATGATAGGGTAGTTCTGCGTGCTACCTCTCCGAGCTAGTGGTGGCGCAGTGGCAAGGATGTCGCCTACCGTTTTTGCGCAGCGGGTTCGATCCCCGCCGAAGCCACTTCTTTTGCACGATTTTAAACTCGACTTTTTATGATTTTTTTTTGAATTACCAAATTAACAATCTACATGACTGACAGCCGTGCATCTAATTTGTAATAAAATATGTCAGTGATCATGGCGAGCTACAGAGAGAGAGACAAGTAAACTAGATTGCGTGAATTATTACGCTATATCTGACAAACTTGGGTTAGGTTAGACACACGGAAGAAGTGAGTAACTACTGTAAAAAAATAGAATAAAAATGGGAAATTCACTCGGAAACGGAGTACAAGAAAGGTTGTTGTCTGCATTGGTTTGGCCTATAACGAGGCCTACAAAGATTGACCCGCGAGTATTGCTATTATTCATTCCCCTTGGCAGCTGATCTCTCTCTCTCTTCCTCTCTCTCCTGTAGAGTAGAAGTTTTGGACGCACTCACAGAGAAAGGTCCATTCATGAATACCTGCACTATATCCAGTGGGGAGAGTACTCATGAGAAATGTTCGCTACACTAATTTGCATAGGTTGTCGTATTTCGCTTTTAAATAAATGAATTCTCTGTTATTTAATAATATAAAACAAATAAATATTTTGAAATAAAACTGTTTAAAAATAGGCAAATTATAACTTCGTTGTATCAGAATTTCTCTCTCTCTCTCTCTGTATGATCACTGACATATTTTATTACAAATTAGATGCACGGCTGTCAGTCATGAAGATTAGGTAATTCAAAAAAAATCATAAAAAGTAGAGTGTAAAAATCGTGCAAAAGAAGTGGCTTCGGCGGGGATCGAACCCGCTGCGCAAAAACTGTAAGCGACATCTTTGCCACTGCGCCACGACTAGCTCGGGGAAGAAGCGCGCAGAACTACCCCATCATTGCAAGACAATTTAACGGCCATTAGACGGGAATTTCAAGTCAGAAATTGCTCAAACTTTAGATTTTTTTAAACTCCGTGCACAGAGCCCCGCAGGATTTTTTAAACACACATTCTTACTCTACGGAGAAAGGGCTTTCTAATAAGCTATAAATCGTTACTTTTCGCCAACTTAAGACGTAAGAGACTCCTTGTCAGTGTGACCAGAAATACTGTGCACTTTGCAAACTTTTTCCCATCACACCTTTTCTAAAAGATGATCGCAGATCGAAAAGTAGCAGCTGAATGTCGCCGACATGTACTAGAGACACTCCGACAGAGTGAGAGATTACAGAGATATAGAGAAATAGCACGGGATTACGAGAGACGGTTAGAGACGCAGAGTATCGCTGTCTGCCTCAGTGATTATCAAAGATAGCGAGGACATGGGGAGGTGAAGAGTGCACCAGACGACCAGGGTATTTACACGATTTATTCGGAATGTGACTAGACAGTATGGGTTTGTGACTGGACATGGACAAGGGACTAAATATCTTACGTTTAACTCTGAATTTTTGGGGTTGTCTGATTTCAGAATACGTTTTTTTTCTTTCGAATTTCCTCACAATGGAATTAGGTAAAATTGGTAAATCCAGTTATTCGGAGGTAGGACCGGGATCGTCCATGAAGTGAATTATCAAATTAGTCATTCCCCCCAAAAAATATGAAAAAATGTAAATCGAATCAACAGAAATGTGTTACAAAGATACGAACAGATCAATGAATATTGATCGATAATCAATCAATAACTAATCGATAATCAGTCATTCTCTTCTACTACTGTAGCGTTCTTTTCGGGAGTAGAGGACGGTCGAGCGTCTTCGAGCACTTTTAGCTTCGCTTGGAGATTGCCCACGAGCATCCGTAGTTCTTCGATTGCTGACGCCTTTAATTATAAATTTAATTATTTGAAATTGTTAAAATTACTAGTTCTATTGATTGTTGAATGGGACACCTCGAGTTAATTTGAAGAAACTCTCCGCTCTGACCATGCTCTCTCGCTTTCTTTGTCTACGAGACAGCGTTGACATGGCGGAGAGCGGCAAATTAGCCCGGGGTTTGCTTTTAATAAGCACGTTTACAGATAGCGCAGAATTCAGACTATCAACTAACTAACTAACAACTAATTGTAAGAAAAAAACATGAGAAATCATTACAACGTTCTTTGAAGTTGGGTCCATTCCCCCCCCCCCCACTTTTTATTTTCTCCTTGTGCAGATTTCTTCATATTTATTCGTTTTTACTCGTTGTAACATCTTTTGATGCATGATAAATAACTAAAAAAAGTTGTAAAACATCTCGAATTCTATCGTAAGTCACATCACCGTTGTTGTTGGTCAGAAATCATGATTTAATGTTTTGCATGGACGGCAACTTTTTGATCGCGCGCTCAAAATGATACTACCTCTCCTATCTCTATCCCTTCTCTATCAGTTTGTTGTCATCTAGTCAATCAGAAAATTTATATTTATAATTAACACATGCTCACGCATGAGTGAGATAGTCGAAATATGAGAAATAATAAACAACAAAATAAGTAAAAAGATATTTCCCCAGTTATTTCTATCTGCATGCCAAAACATGAAACTGATAAATTGTGTTGTATTATAGTGAATCAACTTGTATTGTGTCCGTACAGCACAGTAAACAATCTGATATTGATAGACGGGGGGGGGGGGGGGTCGACTATCACTCAAACATCGTCTTATTTTTGGGGACAGTTTCGGAGTAGACTACACACAGGCATTTGTACTTCAGCGAATCAACAATCCCCCAGTGTCTCTCGTTCTGATGGATAGATTACTTTGGCACTACTCTAGACCACCGGACCAGAACACCGGGCCAGTCCAAAAGGATGATAAAAATGAAATAAACACGAAGAATAGCCATTTATTCTAGGCTATACTGCACTTTTATGTTATACTATTGGACTGGTCCGGTGTTCTAGAGTAGTTCTCAATGGATAAATGATTTTAAACTCTTGAACTCTTGAGAAATGTTTTTTTTTGAAATGCATACTCCGAGCTAATTTTACTCTCCGTCTGACAAAACTCTCTCGTACACAAAGAAAGAGAGAGCGCATTACCAGAGAGTTTACAGTTTCAAGTTGACTCGAGGTGGGGTGAATCTAAATGAATGAATGAAATGACCCAATGAACTCCTAACCTGCATAAGGATGTGGTTTTTGGCGAGGAGCAACGTCGCTATTTTGCTCAACTTCCGCACGGTCGTCCCGTGAGCATACGGTATGACAGCTCTGGAAAAAAGTACGGTAAATTACAAAATTATATCATATTCTAGTTTGAAAAGCTGACAATGAGAACTAATAGAGAATGTTCGTTATTCTGAGCTAATCTGAAACACTCCGCGCTGAGCACGCTCTCTCGTAGACAAAGAACATGCGAAAGCGGTGAGGAGTCTCAAATTTGCTCGTAGATAGTGTAGAATTAGCTGGGGGCGTTAAAATTAACTGATGGTGATCCGTTAAAGTAATGCCCCGAATTTCCTCTTACCTCAAATCATCCAGAGCCTCATTCAAATCGTGCATTCGACATCTCTCACGTAGATTGATATTCAGACGAACGCCCATGTCTGACGATGACGACGGTGAGACGGATGATTTGGCTCTTAATTTACAAAAATAAAACCTCATCTCATTTCGTTTTTTTTTATTTCGTGAACTAATCGATCGATCAACAAGAAGGCATAGGTAAAGGTTATCCCGTTATTCAAGGCTCATGAAGTCCTTTGTGAGCTCACTGATCACCCAACAAGTGATAATTGAAAAAAAGGAAAATAAAAAGGTGCGGGATTTTTTTTCGAGATTTATTATTCTTGCGTTTCTGAGAGATATTTTTATCCAAAACAGTAAAATACGAGCTCCAACTCGGTCCGAAACAATGATGCATCCGGATTCACTGACCTCTTCGGCAAGGGGCCTGTGGAAAGCGAGAATACGTCATCGAGTGCCGACATCTTGGATGGAATACACACGGGAGGCTGAAACAGGAAGTTTCTGATAGTACTGGTCAAAGGAAAAGAAAAATCGGCGAGAGAGTAGGCAAATTGAAGAGAATATAACCAAGCAAAAAGGAAAGATAAAGGTAAAGGACACATTTAATTAAATTTACCATACATTGAATAAATGTGACAACAAGTGATAGATAAATAGTGTGAATTATGATTAGGCGAGGGGTCGGAGAGAGGGAGGGAAGGATCTCAGGTACTTCAGAATAGGGTACCAGTCCAACATAATTGTATAAATGTCTAATTTAAACGTCTTTTCATTGCTGTTTAATTCATTTTTCATGTCATTTTGGACTTGCCCGATGTTCTGGTACCCTATTCTGAAGTAGTGCTGGATCTCACTGTATTTTGTCGCTTCTGGGTTCAAAGATCTTATTAGGTGATCACAGGCCAGTGACAATTAATAAACCAAGCAAATCGAGCCAAAAGAACAATGTATTCGCTGAATCCCCTACCGTATTCTCGGTTCAACTCCTCCCCTCTCCATCCCTCCTCGTATCTCTATTGTTTAGCCTCTCCCTCGAGTCCACTGATAAATGGCAGAAGCCTCAATAGAAAGTGACAGCCGGTTTGAATTGGAAGAGGGCTAGTCCGAAACAGATATAGATAGATACCCAGAGGCTAAATGATATTTGAGACCGAACTGGTGCCTACTATAAAAATGGTCATTTACTTTTAAGTTTAAAAACGCAACAATACCCATTAAAATTTTATGGTAGAAAGTAGGGTTGGCAATAACGCACACGCATTGCGGGCCCGCAATGCAAAGTGAAATCATTGCGGGCCCGCAACCTCGAAGAGAGGGGAGGGGGAGTGATTGCGGGCCCGCAATGACATTGCGGGCCCGCAATGACTTCTTTATTCCTGCTATCTGCTTTTTGTGATCGGTCGTTCTTCTATGTTCTCTTCACTTTCCTTCGTTCTCTCGTTGCGGGCCCGCAATCGCTCCCCCTCCCCTCCATCCAAGTTAGCGGGCCCGCAATGATTTTACACCGCATTGCGGGCCCGCAATCATTAGCAATAAAAAGTCAAGTTCATTGCGGGCCCGCAACCCCCGAATAGCCAACTCTAGTAGAAAGTAAGTCAAGCACGAATTTTGATTTGATGGTCTACCATAGCTACTGTATCTCAATATCCAGTTCTTCCGAAGATTTGCTTTTCTCGGAGCGGAAACAACATGGGGAGAAACTCCGTGCTAATTTTAAACTTTGACCACAATCTCTCGTAGACAAAGAAAGAGAGAAAGCGTTGCCAGAGAGGATTATTTTACAAACAGAGAAGACAGGAACAGGAACAGGAGGACAGGATTTTACAGGAAGAGAGGTTAGATTAGCTGGGAATATGCGAGGCTGTACCGATGATACCTGTGGATGTGAATGCTTCATAAAATGAAATCATTCATCTCATTTCGTAAGCAGAGCGAGGAAGAGGAGGAATAATAATTAGTGTGTATCTAGTTGGGATGGGGGCAGGTATATCCAATATGTAGATGAGATTATGAATGAATGAGCGAGGAGAGGAATAAGAAGAGGATGTGCGAATGAAAATTGGGATGAGGTAGCTCTAGGTGCAAAATGAACACGACCGTCGTCAACTGTACTCTTGAGAATCCCGATAAGCAAATGTAGAGTTTTTGAATGTGCCGGTACTCGGTCGAGTCTTACGCAAACGGCTTCATATCCAATATGTAGATGAGATTATGAATGAATGAGCGAAGAGAGAGGGATGAAGATGTGCCAATGAGTAATGGCAGGACTCTGGTATTTTGAAACTTAAAGTGAAAGAACATTTGACGAAATGCATTACAGTATACCACACCACTTTAAGTAGACTTGCGTTTTACTTTAAGTTTACTTAAAGTCTACTTAAAGTGCGGAGTTTAAGTAGACTTTAAGTTTCAAAATACCAGAGGACGGGCATTGAATGAGAAGTGGAGCGAGCAGCAGTCTTAGTAAGATTAAATTGATCAGAAACATACTGTCGACATGAATAGATAGTTACTGAAAGATACCCCGTAAGCTCTAATATTAGATATTTTAAATATGTTGGTAAAAGCACAATCATAACCGGTCTTTATGAACGGAAAAAAGGATGGTTGTAAGCGAAGCTGGCCAGAAGGAATGACATGAGTTGGTAGAAGTTGTATGAGCGGTGACTGCCGGACTGAGCCGAGACTGCCTCCACGAACAGTGGAACTCGATTGAGGATATGAAAGAGATTGAGCCGACCCTTTATCTTACTTGTCAACCACTCTCTATAGAATCTCTCCCTCTAGGATCTCTCCCTCTCCCTCTAGTATCTCTCCCTCTAGGATCTCTCCCTCTCCCTCTAGAATCCCTCCCTCTGCCTCTGCCTCTGCCTCTGCCTCTCCATCTCAACTGGTGGTATGATATAGGATGCGGACAGATGGACTATATGCTACTATCTATAGAGACAATTGGTCTGGGTGAGCTGAAAGCATGAATGGATGGAGATCGAGGAAGCGCTACACAATGAAGACGTTCGGTCTCATTCGATTCGACGTCGAGTTCGATGCGAGCTAGAAGAATCGCGGCGCCGACGTCTGATTTTTGCAGGTTGTTTTCTCCCAACTGGAAACCCGTAAGAGATACAGGTTTGCTTTAAGAAGTCAGCATAACAATCGATCAATAGTAAATGGCTACAGTAACTTTCTACAGTAACCGTGTGGTCATTCAGGCTTTTCGACATGGGACCAAACATCCACATCCTACCATCCTACGAACATCGATGCCGATTCCGACGCCGCATTTCATATCCAGTCGAACATCCAGTCAATCCATGGAACTTGTTGCCTAATAATTATAAAATAAGATAAATATGCAACCTGTTATTCAGGGGACACGAAGTTTACAGTTGCATTTAACACTTTTTTAATCTTTCATTATTTTTTTATCACCAAGAAAAGTCTGACGCATTAGAAAAGAATGGATTCACGGAATTATTGAATCTATCCTAGAAACATGAACCCACCATGGCACATAGGATAAATAACGACTATCGGGTGATCACTGTTAGGCCAGTGATAAGTCTATTATTTGCCATAATTCAAAGTCTTTTAGTAGAATTGCCAGATCGTCGTTGAATTTATCCAATTTATGATCGATAACCACATCATGGGAAGCCAACTTCTTCGGTCAACCCCAAACTGCTTGTCGATCTTCTCAGACTCAAGATTTGTTAAATCGGAAGACGTGCATATGAAGACCAACGTCAGTGTTCTGTGTCTGTCGGAAGTAAGAAGAGCTTTTTTTCCCCATGCACATCAGAGTCCTACTCTTGATAAATGTGTCTTAAAAACCACATTATCCATAGTCGTGTCATAATATTTTATGTGTACTCCCGTATTCACTCTAGTTTACACCTTTCTTTCCCGCTAATAGCACATAAAGATTACAATTAAAGAGACATCCCGAGCTGATTTGAAACTATCCCTTCTGACCGCACTCTCTCGCTTTCTTTATCAACGAGAGAGTGTGGCCAGAGCGGCGAATTTCAAATTAGCTCTTAGCTTGCGTTGAGAGCCAGCGTCTAACCCACAGTCTTCATTGATAGTTGCGTCAAATAAAAGGATACGTCTATGGGACATATTTATTCAGCGATTATAAAGGTAAAGGTAAAGGTACAACCTGTTATTCAAGGCACACGAAGTCCTGCGGGTTATCACTGCTAGGCCAGTGATATTTCAAGGCCAATTCAGTCCGGAGGGCTTAATCTCTTCTTCGGACCTACTTTACCGCATGATCTAGTCACTACCAATTCCCCTTTCAGCGATTATATTTTAAGTAAATTGGATCAAATCTCAATTATCTCTATTTCTTTGCGCATAATTTCTCTCAAACAACGACATTTACCTAAAACACATATTGGCGACAGGGTGCGACTGACACTTTACAGGGAGAGTGGCCTCACTCAATGGTCTCTTCATTGCGCACACTATTTCTCTATTCTCTAACAACAAGAGAGCGAAGAGCGTTGAAGAGACCGTTGACAAAGGCGCCAGCCTCTTTAAAAATATCGAATTCAAACAATTCAAACGCTCATATTCTGTCCTTCTGATTGTTTTGCTCTGCTGCCGCAAATTTATTAAAAAAAAAAATTTGTATATTTCGTTTCTAATTACCAAAAAACTGTTGTATTTGTTATTCATATACTTAACGACCGTAATTTAACTCGCTTCTCTTGCCATATACGCTCGTAAGAACGCGAGAGATCATTGAACGACCCGCTTTCAATAATTGTGAGGGTGTTGGGGAAAACCTATAATTTTTATTGTATTGGGGTGAATTCTTCAGGCGTATAATTTTTGGAATGGGTAGATTGTGAAAATTCCAATAAAATCGAATAGGGATCCACGGATGGGTTTCTGAATCTCGTTCAACCCCCTTGTGCTGCCAAATCAGAAAGCTGATTCATCTTGAATCCGTTGAGATTCTTAAATTCTTTGATTAAAATTCAGAAAAAGATGAGAGAGTGTGCAAAACGAGGAGAGTTTATCTATGTTTCTTAAGTTTTGAACATAGCATTGCTCTGTCCAAATCCAACGCTCACTAATTCTCTCTAACCACCTACAAAAAAACCTGAGCTAATTTGAAACTCTCCGAGCTAATTTAAACACCCGCACTAATTTGACTCTCCGCTTAAAGGTGGACTCCCGCGAATATTTTCGTGAACAAACTGTGAAGACAGAATGATAGCAAAAGTTATTCTACATACCGTACACTATTTATTTTATGCTAATTCAGCTTATTGATCGCTAGAATCATGAATGAATCATGCTATCAAACTCAGGCAAAGGCGCGCTTTTTGAAAATAGGAAAGTTCGACAATAGGATTCGAACCCGCGACCAGGCGCTTTCTAGTCAGAAGTTTTACCACTACGCTATTGTAACGATGACTACTCTCCTTATCGTCCTGCATATCACTAGACACTTGCATAAGCGAGATATAAGAGATTTGCATGATCATTCGCGGGTGTCCACCTTTAACACTCTCTCGCTTTCCTTGCCTACGAGAGAGCGTTGCCAGAGCGGAGAGTACAATTAGCTCGGGGTATACCTTTAAAGTTGCTTCGATAGTCTTGATTTTTTATGTATGGTTTTTTGATCTCTCGAGAGCTCCTTTTTGCCGCCACATGTATCATGCTAACTGCTTATAGCCACTCCACGATAGGTATAGTTATCATGCGCTCGTCACGCCCAAATTGGATTCTCTCACGAGAGCTCTTAACAGAGCTCTTAACACCCTCATCTCCCGTGATAGTTCAGGTCTATCTCCGCTTTCTAACGACTTTGCCGCGGCGTCGCTAGTAATAATATTATATTTGCTCTAAGCACTTCCAAGTCTCTCTGGTGGTGTATCATATCTCTACCTCATTCTCACTTCCTCACTTTGCTAAAACTTTTTTCCTTCTGCCGGATAAATCATCGCACAGAAATCAATGACCTGTCTGTGTTTTGATTTCGCAGCATTTTGAAATTTAACAAAAAAAATTCATTCCCTTGAACAGTGAAGTGCAGCATCTTTATGATTTTTCATTGTGAATTTATCTGAATATAAATCAAATAATGAATTGTTTTTATTTCAGTATGTTCTTGTAAATGGATCGAGTAGATCGAATTCGATGAAAGTTTTTGGCAGGGAGTAATATCCTTCAACAGACTTCCAACAACAACAACAACAAAAACAACAACAACAACACCAACTGAGTTCAACAAACAACAAAACAGACCATGCTTCTATTCAATCTGATAATCGTTATCCTGTGCGCCATGGTGGGTTCATGTTTCGAGTATATTTTTAATTCCGTGAATCTATTTTTTTTCTAATGCGTGAATGCGTGCATCTTTTCTTGTTAATAAAAAATAATTAAAGATCAATAAAAAGTGTTAAACCGTGATTTTAAGCTGTCAATAAATTTAACCTATTCCAATAAGGGAAGCTCTCGAATCAGACTGTCTCGAAACGTTCAGGATTACCCGAGAGCCTCCACTTATAACCTCTAAAATGACAAATTAAAAAAAAAAATACAATTCAGGCAATTCCACTGAATTTCGCAGTGGCTTTTGTGATTCTCAAAGAGAGAATAGCCAATAAGAGGAAGGATAACTACTTTCGATCGTCATTTTTCGATTTGGTTTTGTTTCAGGTAAGCTGTGTATCAATTACACACATGAAAAAATGTAATGCACGGAGCGAAGTGTTATATTTAACACTTTTACGCTCAAATATATTAAATATAACACTTCACAGGTCTTATTCTCCGTGGATTACACTTTTTCTCTGTGTGTTAAAGGCATATCCCGAACTATTTTAGAAACTCTCCGCTCTGGCAACGCTCTCTCGTTGACAAGTAAAGCGAGAGAGCATTGTCAGAGCGGTGAGATTTACAAATCAGGGTGTGTCTTTAACGAGTTAACGCAGTTCACGCTCTGGAAACACACTCTCTTTTACTCCTAATGAGAGGGTATGGGTGGGCATAGAGGAAGTTATTTAAGCATTAGCCTGTGACAAAAACGCCATATTATCGCTGTCAAGCGTAACACTACAAAGTGGGATATTATTAGGAATGTGACGAGCAAGGCACAATTATTTATTCAGTTTTTGCTTAAAATTATATGATTTTAGCTTTAATACGCATGCAAACATATATTTGTACCTAATAATCAATTCATGTAAGTGTTATACATTAGCCATTTCAAAACGTCTTGCGGCTTTCTGGTGTGATATTCTGGGAAGGCTAACATGCGCTACTGTATGATTTTTCAGCTCTTTCTCGACCCACCAGCGCTCATATTCTTCTTCACCTTCTACGTACTCAAGGCTGAACCGCCAATCAATGACTGGTAAGCGGTTTTTCGTCTATTTCACCGGCGCAAATTTTTCGCCCTACATGTTGCTTGATAAGCAACTTAGTGTGCCTTAAATGACGGAATAACTTTGCCTTTTTCATCTTTACGTACAATCATGGTCGATTTTCTCAATTTCAACCCCTACTTAAATTATTCCCGAGTAATAATGATACATACAGACCAGTAAAAAAGGGCGAGAGAGTGTCCGAAGTGAGGAGAGTTTTCTCCGATTTTCTGTTGTTTTCATGACCGTTGAACACAGCAGCGTTACAATTATTCGATGTCGTAATAAACGCATAAATATTACCGCAACAGGATATTCGACTCAACGTGGTCTCAGATGGCTGCGTGGTCGTACTACTGTCTTTATCTCGTGCTTTATTGCAAAGTGAGTTTTTTAAAAGGGCCGAAACGTTTGTCAACGGTCTCTTCAACGGCCAACGCTCTCTCGTTGTTAGAGAACAGAGAAATAGTGTACACAATGAAGAGACCGTTGAGAGAGATTACGCTTCCTTTAAAGCAATTTTTAAAGTTACAAAGGTCAATTTTTGTACACCATCTCACTATTGATGCAAATCGGTGTGCTGCTTTTAGAGATTAAATTAAAGTTTAAAATGTAAAATAAATAAATAAATAAATAAAAATTAAATTAAATTTTACTTTCAGATGGTCGGAATAATCCTGATCACCGCACAACGCCTGTGCGCAGTGTGCTTTCAGACTGCCCACATCACAACTGTAAATATTTATTTATTTATTTATTTATTTATTTATTAATTAATTAATTAATTAATTTATTTATTTATTTATTTATTTATTTATTTATTTATTTATTTATTTATTTATTAATTTATTTATTATATCAAATATATTCATGAAAACATTACTCGCAATGGAAACTGGAGAGGTGTATTGCGTATAAGCGATATTTTCCAATTTATACTTTCTTAATTGGATCGAAAATAGTTTGGGTAGTTGAGAAATTATCTTATAAGTAGGTGTTTTGCAATGGCTACAATTATGCAACGTATCAAGGAAGTATTTACCGGAGCGTAACCAATCAAGATTTTTTTGTTGTATTGGCGTAATTTTCCCAATTATAATTTAATGAGAAGAAATATTCTAGTGATCTGTGCAAAAGTTACGAAGAGAAGAGAGAAACAGGGAAACTCGCATCTTTTTATAAAGCCTCATTTTATTCTCGTAACTTTTTTCACTACGTTTGTCAATGGGTTTTTCTTAAAAAAAGTTTCTAACACATCCCATTTCTTAGTCCATTTTTTTTCTTTCTCTATGATAATTTTGTCACTACTTTTGTCAATACTACATGAGCATTTTCAGCTTTTCGACCATCATCCGATAAAGATAACTTGTGTATGCATGTTGGCCTCGCCCCTGCTTACCGCTATTTTATGGTTGGTGTTTAATAATAATATTAATTTTAAAGACCTTTTTCACTATCCACTGAGGCAACACTCTCTCGAAGACAACGAAAGCGAGAGAGCATTGCCAGAGCAGAGTATCATTCTGTGCCTCTAATAGCTAAAATATAATTTTCTAACTTCGCGGCCTGCTAAATGAGAATATTTATGAACAGCATCCAAACCATTGAGCTCTGCTCATATAACTTAATCTTTAATCTTTGATTACTTCTCAGGGGCACCTCAGATGAAGTTACATACAGCGATCGCGTCGGCATGGCACTTCTACTCAACAAGCACCACGTCACGGTACTGTTATATTATAATATTTCAAAACAAGTGGCTCCTTTAGAAGCTCATCCCATCTTAATTTGACGCTCCGCTCAGGCAATATTCTCTCGTATGCAAAGATAGTGAGAGAGTATGGTAGATAGCCGCTGCCGATTCCTGTTTCAATGATTGAAAATAGACTTATGGCACAGCGTTTCTCTAATGCAATGAGAGAGCGCATTGAAATTTTGGCAAAACGACAAAAAAATAACAATATGACTGCATCGTCTGTGCTCTCTCACTTTTGAGTGCTCTCTCTATTTTACCTTTTTTCTCTGTTACACCATGACGGCTCTCGAAACGCTGTGTTATGGCGTTCGGGGAACGGAATGAAATGACTGTAGAGGACATAATAATTCTACATGATTTTCTGACATTCCAGCGCAACGTCTCGCTCGCCGCGTGTCTGATCCTCTTCATCATCGTCGCTTCAACCATTGCCTACTGCAGAATCTACGTCGTTATGCGGAGAATGATGCATGGGAGCGGAATGAACGACGCAACCGCGTACTCGTTTATTATTATTATTATTATTATTATTATTATTATTATTATTATTATTATTATTATTATTATTATTATTATTATTATTATTATTATTATTATTATTATTATTATTATTATTATTATTATTATTATTATTATTATTATTATTATTTATTTATTTATTTTACAAAATTATGCAAAAACTGAAGTGAATTTGATTAGATCCACAGAACTCTAAACACGTGGGCAAAGCCTTTCTGAAAAAGTGGACTCATTGATTGATTTTGCTCTTTTCTTACGTCATTGTTATGAGTTCGATAAGTGCGAGCTAATGGCATCATGAAGAAATGTTATACGGAGTTTTTCTAACAAGCCAAGAATAGAATATCAAGTATCTATTGCACTTTTGAGTTATTAACTGGTGCAAATTAATTAGACTAATCAGTCGTTTAGTGGCAAACATTACCGGTTTTGTGTTTGATCAAGGGCACTGTATTATTCAGTATCAATATCAATCCACTTTTTGTGTGAAAGCAATCGATAAATTTTCAGGATGAAAGCTCAACTCCGCATGACCATGCAAGGCTTCGGACAGGTTTATAATAACTTATTTTTGAAAATATTTAAAAAAATATTTTTAGGTAATCGCCCTGTGCTTCATCGACGCCTACTTCTTCATAGTTTGGTTCGGCACGGTGAGGTTTCTGCGGGGACGGGTTTCCCAGTGGGCAAACGAAACTGGTTAACTATAAACCTGAAACTGGTTAACTATTACCGGAAACTGGTTCTATTGCACTTTTGAGCACTTTCAGTTCCCATCATCGGAAGACGTGGAAGTAATGCGACGATTCTATCATGCCTTCTATTTCTTCCTATCGGCCCTCAATCCGATATCGCTGATTATATTGAGCGATAAGACGCGGGACTCGCTGTTCTGCAGGGAACGATTCAGAAAGTAAGAAAACCATTTATTTTATTACTTAGTTATTTATTTAATTAAATTATTTATTTATTTTTATTATTTTTATTTAGCACATATAAGCGTAGTGTTCAAAAGCCGCGAAAAACTATGAAAGGTACCTGGTTAAGTTCAAACTCTCCGCTCTACACTCTCTCACCGTCTTTGTATGCTAGAGAGCGTGGCCAGAGCGGAGAGTCGAATTGGCTTGAGGTGTGCTCTACTAGTAAGCAGGGTGAAAAAGTGTTTTTCGCGACTTTTGAACTAACTCTCTGATAAAGTTAGTCAGGGCTGTACTGCACATTGGATCCAAGGTATAGTAAGGTTTCCGCATAGAGCACAACTTTTCCCCCAGTTTTTCCACCATTTGCCAGCAAGTTCACAAATTCCTGAATTTCACATTCATTTAAAAATTTTACAAATTCAAATTCACACCATTTCTTGTTCTCACCAATTCTTGTCAGGCAAAAAATCGGTATAGACAGATTGAAAATTGATTTTTGTGCAACGTCTACTTAAGAACGAGTACTGTGAGCACTTCTCTACAAGTTCTCCACATTCAACGTAGATAGCATTCCGCACGATCACTGGCTTCTTCCCCTATTAGGTATGATTTACGCTCTCCCTCTCACTCCTACTTACAGAGGTCGTGTTAAGGCGCTGGACACGGTTACGTTGTATTAAATCTCGTCAACCCGACCCGACCCGACCCGGAAACCCGGAAAAATAGACCCGGATCAGATGACCGGGACAAATAGACCCGTGCCCTCTGATCAGGGATCAGATGACCGGGACAAATAGACCCGTGCCCGATGATCAGGACCCGGAGACCCGGAGAAATAGTGTGTGATCTGAAGAGCCGCAGGATACCGATGAATTACGCCAGAAATCATAATCACTATTCACATTTTCTCACTTTGTCATCTAGCTTTGACCCCTTATAAACTGTTACGCACCGAGAGCTAATTTGGAACTCTCCGCTCTGGCCATGCTCTCTCACTTTCTTTGTCAACGAGAGAGCTTTACCAGAGAGCAGAGACCTATTGACTGTTACGGTTGCCCGAAGTATTGCTAAACACAATTGGGGAATTGTTTTTTTTATTCTTACAAAATTTGTGACTATTAGCTTATTTCATTCAACAGCAGTGATAACATTTCGCTGAAACTTATCTTAAACGATCTGCTTACATTAAAGTTCACCTCCGACCTCATTCTTATTTCAAACAATCCTCTCGTTCCTTTTCACTTATATTTTACCGTCACACTCGGGCTAATTTGAAACTCTCCTTTCTAACCACACTCTCTCGCTTACGTCGTCCACGAGAGAGCGTCGCCAGAGCGCAGAGTAAAATTAGCTTGGGGTGTGCCTGTAACTCAGTGATTTCGAATTTCTCTCCAGTAATCGCTCGCCCTTCATAATTTTTTAAAAATTTATTTTATATTGATTGATTTCTTTATTTTGATTCATTGATTTTGAATCTGGGGTAGACAATCCTGGGCTATCGTAGCGAAAAGACGTACAATCACCGTATGC
Organism: Parapristionchus giblindavisi; assembly: GCA_943737045.1. Classification (NCBI taxonomy): domain Eukaryota; kingdom Metazoa; phylum Nematoda; class Chromadorea; order Rhabditida; family Diplogasteridae; genus Parapristionchus; species Parapristionchus giblindavisi. The sequence goes on from CALSFV010000488.1 coordinate 76,763, forward strand.
ATTCATCTTTTCATTTCATTTCATTTATTCATTCATAAGATCTTTTCATTAGAGATACCAGTGAATGCGTGTTCCATCTCACCATATGGTTATATGTAGATACCTTTGACCCTTTTCGAATCGCCATTTGAATAAACACTTTTGATGTACATTATGTATGATATGCTATGATATAGAAACGATAACTTTTGTAAATTAATTGTAATTTGTAAATTGTAAATTGTAATTATTGGTAAAAATCACTATAATATTTGCCATCACAATTTCATGAACTATTGCAAAGCAAATTACGAAGAACGATACATTACGATGGCGAGATGGGTTCAGGAGGATCAATGCACAATGGTGGTCACTACCAGTGGAGGATCTGAAGAATGACCCTCCCTTCATCTAGTATAATACTTGCTATGAATATATTGATTGATACATAAAGTTTCGAGAGTGGTCACGGTCAAAGTGCGCCACTATGCCCCATACAGTATTCTTTGACATTGTGCAAAGATTTGAACGACGGCTTTCCCTGTGTTTGATAAACGTTGTGTGGTAAAATGCAAATTTGTATCTGATATATTGCTAGATAGACACATTCCCAAAAAGGCTGTGACGACATTTCACGATATTTTATCTTATGTTCGTTGGATAATACGTTTGTTTAAATAGTTTTTCCTCATTCGAAAATGGAATAGTTTAGATCGAACTATTGTATCATCATCCTCTCCTCATATGTTTAGTAATTCTGTAAAAGTTGCAATCAAGTAATTGTAGCTATGTCATTGCAACTTTTTTTTTAAAAAAATATGTAAATTGATTGTTCAATATTTACATAACCACACCTACCGTAATCCAAATTCAAATCGGGCCCCGTCTCATTCTGGAACAACTGTTATTGTAGGCTCTCTGTTGAATAGAAAACATCTGTACCTCTTGCGCGCTCTCCTAACAGGAGTCCCCCCTCAGTCTAACAGGTATGTCTTACCATCTGTACTTTCTCTACCTCTCCCTCTCCCTCTCCCTCTCTCTACCTCTCTACCTCTCCCTCTCCCTCTCATCTTCTTTGTCTGTGTTCTAGCACTGGCAACAGGAATTCAGCTGTTGTTCGTTTCAGTTCTTTCTTTCTCCTCATTTTCAGCAGGGTTAAACAACCAACACCTGTGCCCCCCGACTGTAAAATGTAGTGAAGAGTGGAGAGAATGGACTGAAATTAGGAAGAAAGAGAATAGGAAGAAGAGAACAGGTCCACAATTCATGCAAGTTGTCAGGCACAATCGTTGGAGAAACCTCATGGCAACCCAGCTACGAAACACCCATTAAATGCTGATGAACTTGATTCAATTTCAATATCAATGAGAAAATGAATGGTTTGTGTCATAGAGAAAGAAAAGGATAAGATAAAACACTAAGGGCGCACTAAAAATAGTGGAAAACGGAAAATGGCGACTTTCCAGGGTCTGAAAATGTACACTGGAAAAGCGAAAATGGAAACAAGAAATTCGAATTCTGACTTTCTAACTGCGAGTTCCTGCGGTTATAAAAATTAAATAAAGCCCAAATTTCATTTTTCTGTCTTTAAGAGTGTTGGAACTTGAATTCCAACTTCACATCCTTCTTAAAACTGCAGAAAATGGCAGTTGGAAAGTCAGAATTTGAATTCCCGCACCTCTATTCGCGCCCGCGAATTCAATTTTTCGGTTTTCCAGTGTACTTTTTTAGACCCTGAAAAGTCGCCATTTTCCGTTTTTTTTTCCATTGACCGTCCTAGGTGGTTGTCCCCGAAGTCAAGGGAGCGCAGTGATGTGACGCACGAGGGAAGCATAACTGTGATTTTTTAAAGGGGCTGACACCTTTGTCAACGGTCTCTTCAATGCGCAATGGTTTCTCGTTGTTAGAGAACAGAGAAATAGTGTGCGCGATGAAGAGGCCATTGAGTGAGGTCACTCTCCCTTTAAATAATCTTTTGACGCATAACCATCCATATTAGGGCAACTTTGATTTATGCTTTTACTAGTTTTTACCCGTATTGATCTCGAACAATCTTGAAATGTCAATAAACTACATCCCAATATTGATTTAGAAAGTTATGCCGAATATGCCGTTTCATGCCACAATATGAAAAAAAATCGGCATATGCTCATTCTCTTTCTAATTAGAAGTCTGCTCCAAGAAAAACTGAGCACATTTTATGTTTTCAAATAGCAGAACAGCAATGCGTGAAACTAATAAAGTGTATTGTATTGGGTTGATGGACTATCTAAAATCGAGACCACCTTATGTGATTCTATATTTACTGCCCCATATTCATTCGTTCCATAGTTTTCGATCATTATCATTTGTCTTCAGAGTGCTTATTATGTCATTCATTATTTCTTCTTGCATTTCGACTGTCTCGTTCGAGTTTGTGATAAAATAATGCTTATGCGATTGTCATGCTGAGAGTTATCACTGGCCTGGCAGCAGATCCTCCGAAGGACTTCGTGCGCTGTGAATTACTGGATTTATCTTTACCTATTTTTTACTGTGTCCAGTAGGGTGATTTCGTTTTCAAGTAGTCTCACATCTTTCATCTCACTCCATCTCATTTTATTTTATGGAAATAAATTAATAAATTCGATTTCCCTTACAAGTGTTGCCATGCAGTGTCACTTCGCACCCCCATGCATCTCCATTTAACGATCCCTCCATATGCGGTAACCCCGTTTCACACACACTCACGAGCTAATTCGCACTCTCTCTTTCTCTCTCTCCCTCTCTCTCTCTCTCCCTCTCTCCCTCTCTCCTCCCCCGACTTTCACCAGCTGGCATGAGCTCCGCTAGCGCTGCTCATCTACAAAGGAGCGGGCAGATGGAGTCGGTAGAATATTTCACTCTCTCTCCCCTCCGTGAGAGAGAGGGAGAGAGAGAGAGAGAGAGAGAGAATAGGGAGAGGGAGAGAGAACGGCTCCATGTATGGCGCAACAGCTGTGATGAACTACTACATAGAAGGGAGCTAAAGGGGAAGGGGAGAAGAAAGGGAGAGAGAGGGAGAGGGGGAAGGGATGGAGAAGGAGAGGGAGAGGGAGAGGGAGAGAGAGAGGAAGCTAAAGATGGAGAGGGAGAGGGAGAGACCGACTGGCGCAATATGGCTACAACTTCTGCTAGAACTGGTTGGCAGACACAGATTTAACTGGAGAATTAAAGATACTATCGATTAATTCAAGAGAGAGAACGCTCATGTTGTATGATAGGACCACGCAATCGTAGTGTTCCTTCTCGCCTCCTCACTTTATCATATTTTTCTAACATTTAAGTATCTATGAATGTTAAAATACCCTCCGAGGTCGGAAAAAATTTGTTATTATTACTTAATAGTTTTATTACTTAATAGTTTTATTGTTACAATTATTTTAAATACGTGCATGCATATGAGTGCGCTTGCGAAAGAATCGACCATATCCAGTGGGGGTCCGGCACAGTAAAAAAATCAAAATTTGGGTATCGGGGTTCTCGAGGGTGCTGATGACGATGGACATGTTCATTTTGAACCTAGAGCCACCGTTGAGGCCAGACGACGTCGCGTTGAAATCTCGTTTTTCGACTTGAAAAGTAGTTTCTCTTCACCCGATGGTGCTAAAATTACAAAACTAAGCCCCAAGGTGCAGAATTTCATGGCGATCACACCTGTCCAATTCATTTTTTACCCAAAATTTTCATAATTTTTATAAGTGGAATTTCTCTCAACGGCAAAAGTGTGTAATGCAACCTACACAGATCGGACCGGACTGGCTTCAGTATCACATGGAAAAAATTTCAGCCAATTTGTGCCCGCGACTTTCGCAGAGAGGCAGGTGAGGCGAGCCGCATAGAAAGGAAGGGGGTGTCTCCTCCTCTACCTCCTTTGCTCTCTCACACCACCACACTCTCTCTCCTCTTGCCTCCATTTCAACTGCAAAATGACTACACTGAAAGTTGATTTTCTCGAAAGTCGCGGGCACAAATTGGCTGAAATTTTTTCCATGTGATACTGAAGCCAGTCCGATCCGATCTGTGTAGGTTGCATTACACACTTTTGCCGTTGAGAGAAATTCCACTTATGAAAATTATGAAAATTTTGGGTGAAAAATGAATTGGACAGGCGTGATCGCCATGAAATTCTGCACCTTGGGGCATAGTTTTGTAATTTTAGCACCATCGGGTGAAGAGAAACGACTTTTCAAGTAGAAAAACGAGATTTCAACGCGACGTCGTCTGGCCTCAACGGTGGCTCTAGGTGCAAAATGAACATGTCCATCGTCATCAGCACCCTCGAGAACCCCGATACCCGAATTTTGATTTTTTTACTGTGCCGGCACTTAGTCGATTCTCTCGCAAGCGCACTCATATCACTCCTGTACATTGATTTACTTACTAAATTAATTATTATTACGAGACTGCAATGCCATGACTAGAATAAGTTTTTCGCTAAGACCTTAACTGTACTTACACCGCTAAGACTATAAGACCTCAAGTAGTCGTAGAACCTTAAGACCATAAGCGAGCATAAGGCATGCGGGAGCATCTGGCTAATTGTGAATGCGAATCAGAGTGGAACAGAGTTAGAGTGAACTCTTCCCCTGCCAGTATCTAGATTTGAGTAGCAGTTCAATAATGTGGTGAAGTTAGATCTCATCTTCACATCCCGAGCTATTTTGGCATTCTCTGCTCTGACCGCGCTCTCTCGCTCTCCTCGTCGACAGAGAGATTGGCACCAGTGCGGCGAGTTTCAAATTACCTCGGGATTGATAGCTTTATGTGGTGTTACATTTTTCAAAACGTGCGCACGCCGTACCCCCTCCGCCGCGTCTCCGTCCTTACGGCGTGCGCACGTTTTGAAAAATGTAACACCACCTTAGAAAGAAAAGGAATGAAATGATCCGAAATTCATGATATTCGCATATAGCTACAGTACGCCAGTAATCTGTTCAGGCTACCGTACTCCCTATTCTTTGCTCTACGGGAATTTCGCTTCGGGACCCAACATCATTCGAAAATATGCTGACTTTTCATATTAATTCAATAGCGCCCTCGGGATCGTCGGCGCTCACATATGCCATGCACGTGTGACCAAGATCTTCTGTGAAATTGGGAAGATTGGGGGAGAGGGAGAGGGAGAGAGGGAGAGGGAGAGGGAGAGGGAGAGGGAGAGGGAGAGGGAGAGAGGGAGAGACAGAGAGAGAGGGAGAGGGAGAGGCAGAGGGAGAGGGAGAGGGAGATTGAAATACGGAATAGACCATGTGTATCATAATGGTCTTTTGGCACCACATGAGCCCCCCCCTCATTCTATCTATTCCTCTTCCCGACGATGAACAGATGAGCACTGCCGCAGCGCTGGTTCGGGTTCTGGATATGGTTCTGGTTCTGGTTCTGGCACCGGGGTTGGAACCGGTGATGGCTCCTTTGGTTTCGGTTCTCGTACGGGTTCGGGAGACTTATTTATTTTTTTTTTTAAATAAATAAAAATAATGGTCGTGGCACCACATGAGCCCCCTCATTCTATCTGTCCCTTCTGTTCTTGAGCGTAGAAGGGACAGATGAGCACACTGCCGAAGAGACGCATCCGATGCGACCTACGGTACCGTTTCCAGATGTGACCGACGGTATTGAAGCGAACAGATCTAATTATCATACGGTAGTCGAATCGATCGATCTCTTGCTCCAGCTACCGTAGTTATCGTGAACAGCGTGGACATACCTAAAGGCACACACCCCAAGCTAATTTTACTCTCCGCATTTGCGTACTCTCGTAGACAAATAAAGTGAGAGAGTGTGGTCATAGCGGAGAGTTTCAAATTAGCTTGGTTTGTCGCTTTAAGAAATTGTTTACAAATAGCGCTGGCGGTTCAGGCATTACGAAGACCGTTCTCAAGCAATTATCGTAACATCCCATCTAAGATCATGTTTTGTACTCTTCTTCCATTCCTCCTCTTTCATCTCCCCTCCACCTGTCTTCCCACATTTGGTACGCGCGTGCGCGGAACTGTGTGGGAACGAAGGTTTTCTATCTCTTCCTCTCCCTCTCCTTCTATCTCTATCTCTACCTCTCCCTCTACCTCTCCCTCTCCCTATCAGAAAGGCCTTAAATCCAGCTGTGATCCCATGCATTTGTTTGGCCTGAAAAACAGTCAGTTCTCATCGTTCCCAAAGTGACCACAATTATTGTGAGAAAGTGCCTTGAGTGATTCAAAATTCAGATCACTTTAAGATAATTTTCCCGCCTTTTTTCGTTTCAAATCGTTGCTTTAAAATTACTAGCAAAAAACATGAAATGTACTACAGAAGTCACACTCCAAGCCAATGTGCCTCTCCGCTCTGGCAACGCTCTCTCGCTCTCTTTGTCTGCGAGAGAGTGTTGGTAGTGCGGGGCGTAAACTCTGCTCTTGGTGTTCATTTTGAAACACTATTTTCAGGATGTACAAGCATTAACCAATGAGTCAAAATCGCAAACTTTCTTCATTACCTGAGGAAACATAACTGAACGCACATCAATGAAGGAACGATAGGAATTGTTTTTTTTATTTTTTTATTTTTTTTTTAAATTATGTTTGATCTTTACAACGATTATGGTCATTTTGGTGAGAAAAATCACCGGTTTTACTTTAGATAATATGGGTTACGTGCGCATTTGGCAGGATTAAAGTAGTCCAGTGATAATTCGATTCCGGACTTCGTCTGAATTATACTCTATCCGAACACATAAATTACTTGTTACGAATGAACTGCAAACATAGAAATGCTATGTGCGAACTTGCACATTATCCGACAAAATAATTGACCAAGGTGATTTTGTGTACGCGTCAAGTTATAATATCCAGTTTACGAGGGAGCTTGGATCATATAGACCTGCTTGGGAAATATATTTAAATTAAATTAAATTAAAACTACATTTAGCTATGTATTTGGCTGGAATAAAGTGGTCCACTGATAATTCCATTCCGGACTTCATAGTGTATTCGTCTGAATTATACTCTATCCGAACACATCATTAGTGGCCCCTCTCTCTTTCTCTGTCACTCTCTCACTTTCCAATGCTCTATCACCGTACTCTCCTCGTTTCACGTACTATTTCGCCTAGTGCGCTCTCTCACTTTCTCACACTCTCTAGTCACGCTCTAACCGTCTGCACTCTCTCCGCGTTCTCTGCGTCTCTCGCTTATTGCGCAATGCGAGCGCCATCTGCCATGGAGGAATGACCACTTGTGGAAGAAGAGAAAGACGCCCTAAGGGCAACGAGAGAGTACACGAAAGTGAGAGATCACAGACGGTTAGAGGGGCAGAGTGCGGACGAGAGAGTGTGCGGGGGTGAGAGAGTGCAGAGGGGAGATCAAAAGGACCCGGAAAATTGGTGCCAGCCTGACGCTCCATGACTATAGTCGGCAATGGCCCTATATACATCAGTCAAAGAAGGAATTGACATGGTCATGAATTTATTACATTACATTCTAATACATATACTACCGAAATACCCACCGTAATAAACATAACCCGTAACAGTAACCGTAGCAAACGTTACCCGTAACCCGTACCCGTAACTACCGTAACCCAAAAAGACCACCGACTAGGATACAATAAAAACTACTTTATGATAGACTACTGTACTCTAGTACCGTAACCCGGAGGAGCTACCATAATCCAGATGTCCCAAAACATGACTTTCAAAATGTTTACAGTAATCTACCGTAGCTGAAGAGCAATTGAAAACTACCGTAACCCTATCGTATTCCAGATGTCTCTAACTCCACACATACAATCTTCATATCATCTGTCGATGCGCTTTTGCCATATGACTAGCCTTCTTTCCTTCCATACGCCGTCTGCCTTCTTGCACTAGCAGATGTACATTGTGAAAAATGTGGCAAAAGATGGAGCATCGGGCAGGATTCGAAACTGCTATCATTCTGATGTTTAAAAAATAATTCTTTTATAATAATGACGGATGGATTTATTCAGTTTCATTCTTGAAATCAAATTAAATGCACACTCTGAGCTAATTTTAAACCCATCCGCTCTGACAATAATCTCTCGCTTCCTTTGTCAACGAGAGAGCGTTACCAGAGCGGTGTATAAAACTTACCCGGGGTGTGTCTTTAAAGCAGCTCATTCAGGGCCTTCAAAATTCGAATTAATCTAGGTCCTGAGCGGAACCATATATCATTGGGAACACTTGCACAGTCTGTTAGGGGGGCGTCTGCTGTTCTCTAGGTTCGTAATGAGCCGGCTGTCGCCTTATGCCCCTGTGCGAAATGTGGCTAGTCCAGAGCTCTGCGCGCTCTCTCTCTCTCTAGAGCAGAGGAGGCACATCTCTTGGCAGAATGCCAAGATTTGATTAAGTGGACGGAAATCTAAGGCTGATTAAGAAGACTGCGCAAGATGGCGCGCATCCGAACAGATTAGGGCGCTCTTGCGCCAAATGGAGTGGGACTGCAACAAGCTCTATTGGGTTCTCTTCTACTTCCATGGAAGTTTATGGGTCCGAAAAGTTCTACAAATTGAGGGAGCTCATGCTTATGGTCAATGCTGTTATGTTATATTTCCGCAATATTGATGCTTATTTTGGGACCAGTATGCTGTCATTGGACAATTAAAGTTGAATAGAACACACTTTACCGTTAAAGAAGGGGACCCACGAGATTTGGGCTGCGCTATTGACATGAAGAATGCGGGACATAGGAAGTGACATTCTGTTCTCTATTAGATTTGACTGGTTGATCGCGTAAAGCGTTTGGCTCAGTGGTTAGTAATCAGCGCTTGTAACCGCGCCACGCGGGTTCGATTCCCGTTTGCAATTTTCTATATATTTGTAAAACTCGCGCCTTTCCCTGGGCATATCAATGAACTTTAAGCCCGAATTACGGTATTCCGGGGCTTCTAAAATTTTAGAGAAAATTGATTTTGTATACAAGGAGATGTGATCTATAGTTCTTCCGGGCCAGTTTAGTCACGAAAAAACTCGTGGGTCCCCTTCTTTAAGAACCTAGCGTAAACCATTGGTATACCAACTATATTCCATAGCTACGCATTCTGTTTCTCTATTGCGTTATCCTCCCAGTCTCTTTCTACATTAAAGAGAGCGTTACCTCACTCAATGATCTCTTCAACGCTCTACGCTCTCTCGTTGTTAGAGAACAGAGAAATAGTGTGCGCAATGAAGAGACCATTGAGTGAGGTTACGCTCCCTTTAAGGTGCAGTCTGTCTGTCTTGTCTGTCTCTTTCTCCATTGAGATATGGTATCTTACCTGTCGCTTTCTCTATTGAGGTACGGTATCTTGCTGGTACCGTACCTTGCGATACAACGACCAACCAATCGATATCAGGGTATTATGGTTGTGAGAGCGATTGTGTGCCGTACACATCTGCCCCCAGGGGAAGGAGATTCAGCTGCTTTGGTCGCTCAGAACAGATGATACGTATATGAAAGAGCAGATGCATCCTGGAAAGCCTGATTGGTCAGGTGAGCCGCACTGTCAAAACAAAGCCATGGCGCAGTGGCAAAGCGCCAGCGCTCGATACCGCGCCACGCTAGTGCGATCCCTCCGTGGCGCTTGCTTTTGCTCGCGCTGACGCCACAAGCATGGCGCAGTGGTTGTGTGCCAGTCGCATTGCCCGTAAGTGGCCAGTTCGAATCCCGGTGGGTGCACGGCCTTTTGTCGACCTCAGCGCACCTGTGTACAAGACAGCTGACTAAAGGACTGCTGCTGGGGGACTTGCGCAAGTTTCAAGATAGGCTACCAGATGGGAGAACCGTGATTCAAGAGGGAGAGAAGCGTAAAAGGCAGAGGGAGAGAGGGAGAAAGGCAGAGGGAGAGAGGGAGAAAGGCAGAGGGAGAGAGGGAGAAAGGCAGAGGGAGAGAGGGAGAAAGGCAGAGGGAGAGAGGGAGAAAGGCAGAGGGAGAGAGGGAGAAAGGCAGAGGGAGAGAGGGAGAAAGGCAGAGGGAGAGAGGGAGAAAGGCAGAGGGAGAGAGGGAGAAGAGGACAGAAGGTGAGCAAATATATAATAATGAAGGCACTCCTATTCTATAGGAACGGCTATGAACACCTGATCAGTTTGTGTATGTAGGGATGGCGTAATAGATCTACTTAGGAGAGAGGGAGAGGGAGAGGTAGAGAGGGAGAGAGGGTGATAGTTCTCAAGTGACACAGGTGTTCATAGTCTGTGAATGAATGGGAAGAGTTGTGTTTGATATATACTCCCCATGGATGGATTGATTACGGGGGAACAGATGGAGTCAATCTATCGAGATTACTGTAGTTATCATTATCTGAAAAGGACTCGCCGCATTTCACTCGCACATATCATTCTCTAACAGAAGTGGAGTCTACAGTAGGATTTCAAGATATCGTCCATATCACCTCACACCTCGAAATATCGTACATGTAAAAATCATTGTATCATGAACGGTGTGAATGGGTCTGAACGGATCATGCCGATCAAGATTTTGAGCGAGCGATTATGAGCGAACCGAACATTTTCGTAATTTCTCTTTGTTTTCATTGTTTTTCTCTCAATCGAATCTACTATATTGAAATAAATTAGGCCACAATATTGCCATTTAACAAAAATCATTGCTCTCACTTTGAAGAAATTGCCCCAATGAACCAAAATTGACCTAATTATTCAGCGCATAATCGGAACAGTTTATTCAACGTACAATCAATGATTTTGGTTAAATGGCAATATTTTGGCCTAATTTATTTTAATATAGTAGATTCGAATAAGAGAAAAACAATGAAAACAAAGAGACATTACGAAAATGTTCGGTTCGCTCATAATCGCTCGCTCAAAATCTTGATCGGCCTGATCCGTTCAGACCCATTCACACCGTTCATGATACAATGATTTTTACATGTACGATAGTCCTACTCTCCGCTCTGGCAATGCTCTCTCGTCGAAAAAGAAAGCGCGCGAGAGCGCTGCCTGAGAGTTTCAAATTAGCTCGGGGTGTGCCCGTTTTCCGCGTGATATTTTGCTTCAATCTGCTTGAATATGGGAAAACTAAAATATTTGTTTGATGACTTTGCTTGGACAATGGCATTAATCTAACTCAGTGAGGGTTCTATTGAAGAGGGCCAACCAAATTATATGGAGTTTCACTATCTAGAACCTACTTTCGAGAACCTTGCTAATGACTACATACTTTGAGTCACTAATATCCAATTCCATTAGCACATTTGCATATTTTTTTATTATAATCTATTTCTATTTAGTTACTGAATCTATGTCGATCTCTATCGTCTCTAACAATCGCTCTGCCCTCATCTTCTCGCTATAAACCAGTCCGCCCTCGGGGCCTTTTCATAACAACGGTTATCCCTGCCCAGGTGTGGGTGTCGTCCCTTTCTACCTCTTCATCCTCTCCCTCTCCCTCTTCATCTCCCTCTCCCTCTCCCTCTCTCTCATCTCTCCTTTGTGGGCGGAGTCACACAAGGGGCGGGGCTACGCGCGCACAGCTGTGCCTCTCTCTATCTCCTATTGCATTCCTACTCAGTCTGTTCACCGCTCGTGTTCCCCGCTCGGTTCACTCTTAGTTCTATTCCTTCTGATCTTTGATCTTTGATCTTTGATCTACCCAATCGATAATGAAGACCATGTCGTACCGTTCCGCCCATTGCTCAAGACAGTCTCCCTCATCTTCCGTCTCGCCTCAGGGCAGAATCCGCAAGGAACGTAGTGAGGAGCGCAAGGAGAAGCAAAAGGTACGCGGGAGTTATGACTTATTATTATATTTTTTATGACTTATCCTCACTTATTGGTTAACTTATTACTGCTTTGACTCAACTTTTATTGCATTCTTCAAGTTGTTATGGTATATTATGGCCTTTCAAGTTTATTGTGCTGTAATATCTTGACCTCTTCCGAATCTTAACGTGACTTATCGACCCTTGACTTGACTTAGACTTGACCCGTGACTTATCTTAAGCATACTTACTTAATGACCTTATTCTAAGAAAACTTACTTAACTACCATATCCTAAGTATACTTACTTAATGACCTTATCTTTTGACTGATGACTTACGACTTACCTAACGACCTTATCCTAAGTATCCTTACTTAATTACCTTATCTTAACTTACCTTATGACTTTTGACTTATGACTTACGACTTACCTAACGACCTTATCTTAAGGTCGAGGCCACTCTTCGTCGTCTCGTCGGCACTTCCGAAGATGTCGACCAATGCGAGTTCATTCACCAGATCATGTCGTATATAAGAGAACTCCAGAGCCAACTGAACGCAGATCAGGTACTTAGCGACCTTAATCACTTAACTTAAGGACTTTACTTAGTGACTTAACCTTAAGCCCTCACTTCTTGCTACTTATCTTAACCTAGCTCATTGTTGTCTTATAACTTCTTACTTATATCCTACTCGTATCCTCATTTATTGTTGGGATAATAATCCCTAACTAGTTATAAACGACAAAACTCAGCCTATTTCTCGTATTTTCTCATATATTTTCTCTTGAACTGATGCACAGATTGATTGATCCTTTGAAAAGTCATCTATCGATTGCCTCGATTCCAGGACGCTACCGTACCCGCGAATCTCGACGCGCTGTTCTCAACGTTCACCACGTCCGCGGATTCCGAAATGATCGCGGACGACAAGGAAAACGTCATCGTCAGTCCGATCGATATCCACGCATCCACGCCCCGTAAGGCCATATAAGTGATACTATCCCTTTTCCTTTTCTTCTCTTTTCCTGAATTTTCATAAATTTTCCAAATTTCAAATCCCAACGTACCGATCTCCCATCGCTCTTTCTCACTCCAATACTGGTTTCCTCTCTACGGTTCATTCAAATTTTATTTTTTTTTGTATTTTGTCCCAAATAGAGAACTCCTAGAGTATATAGTATGTGCATTGTTGTCTCTCGTATCGATCAATAAACCGATGCTACCGTAATCTGTGTTGCATGTCGAAATCCAGGTGGGAACGCAGAGGGGGTGGCGGTTGAAATCACAGTGTGATACTGGTTGTCATCATTTTTTGAAAGTATGACAAGCACTATTATTGAGAGAAATATATGAGAAACAATATCGAGAGCAAGGCGAGGAGAGGGAGTGCAGGCGAAATATTTGGTTCCGTATGTGACTTTGCTACACTCGTTCAATCGGAACTTACAATATTTACAATATCGAAGTCTACCACTAGTGAAAACTCAACGCCAATTCAGTCCGAAGGGCCTGATCTCCTCATCGGTCCTATTGAGCAAGGTTATGCACAGCAGATAGGGTATTCTGCCCAATACAAACACCAATATCCAATAACAGGACCTATCTATGCACAACACATCGGGCATTCTGCCCAATATCGGTCTTCTTCTTTCCCCAATATCCGAGGAGGACTCCAGATGCTTAGCAGATGCACAGCCATGGAACAGATGAACGGCGGAGGGGAAAGGGAGAGGGAGAGGCAGAGGGAGAGGGAGAGGGAGAGATACTGAAAAGGAGAGGGAGAGACAGATGTCGAAAACATAATGAGAAGCTCAATAGTCGCACCTGTGTTGTGTGTATGACGGAGCAGATTGTAACTGAGCCAAAGGAGATCTTTGATCTTCGATCTTTGAAGTATGGTCTTCTCAAATCACAAAAATATGGAGAACTGGCTAGAGTGTGCATATAACTTTTCTATTCTTTTCGCAACTTTCGAGCAGAGCATTGAAACTCTCCGCTCTGACCAAACTCTCTCGCTTTCTTAGTCTACGAGAGAGTTTTGCCAAAGCGTCCAAAACATAGGACGAGAGCTTACTCCAATCACTTTCTCATATACGTTTATCTGAATAGCACACGGAAAACAGAAGAGTTAAAAAGGCACTCTCTTTCATTAAAACATATTTGAACACGCCTATGCCACTATCCTTTCGTATTTGACAGCAAAAACATTGCATAGATTTTCGAAAACGGAAATTTAAAAATGTGGTTTACGCGCTAAGTTAGGCAAGTCTAACAAGTATCAATAAAAAAAGGAGGAAAATTATTGTTTTCTGTGCAATGGCTTCATACACTTATGCAGGAGATCCGTGATAAAATGAACTTGCATAATAAGCAAATGACACTCTATGTAAATACCGAGACAAGGCGCGCCTTCAATATGAGGTGGTTCCACTCATCTTTCTTTTTTGAAATGAGCAGCGTTTCGAGAATAGTTATGCTGTGACGGAGAAAAAGGTGCGAAAGAGAGAGAGTACGCAAAAGTGAGAGAGCGCAGACGAAGAGTGCACACCATGGTGTACCGTAATTTTTTGGCATTTCACCAAGTTTGCAATGAACGCACTACTATAGAAAATTAAAATTAATTATTACGAGAGTATCAGTGATGGGCGGTCGCTCTTGTATTCTACAGGTGTAACACAGCGTTCTCATGACTTTCAAAGCAAGAACGACCGCTCAACATACAAACTCTCTCGAATACAATGGTCTCTCCTTTGTCTTGCTTTGGAAGAAAAATGGCTTGGACCAGAATACTGTGGTAAGAGTACTGGGGGCACTATACTTTTTTAACACCGGAGCAGTTTATAAAGGTGCGAAAAATCATAATAAACACGAAGGAATTGCTATACTTTTGGACTGGTCCGGTGTGCTAGAGTAGTGGCGTATTGTGGTTGTGTATAATTCATCAAAGGGACTGATCCGGGTAATCCCATTACCAGGTATTCTCATCTCCGACGACGCTAAAAGGGGGATAGATACTGTGGGACAGATGCAATCAATTGACCAATTTCCGTTCATTCTCTCTCTCCCTCTCTCTCTTTCTGTATTCCACACCGCCGTTAGCCAATCCTAGTGCCAGGTGAGCTTCAGGTGTCCATCTCCTCTCCCTCTCCCTCTCCCTCTCTCCCTCTCCCTCTCCCTCTCTCCCCCTCCCTCTCCCTCTCCCTTCTCCCTTCTCTCTCTCTCCCTTTCTCTCCCTCTCCCTCTCTCCCTCTACCTCTCTCCCTCTCCCTCCACGCTGTCTCTCATCCCATCAAAAATCTGTTACTGTTCTAACACGGCGCCGCAACACTTCAAATGTTCAAAGGGGGAGAAATTCCGATAAGAGTTCCGTGCAGCTGTTGAAATGGGCACAACGGAATCGCTCTACCTCTCCCTTTCTTCCTCCCTCTCCCTCTCCCTCTCCCTCTCCCTCTCCCTCTCCCTCTCCCTCTCCCTCTCCCCTCCCTCTCCCTCTCCCTCTCCCTCTCCCTCTCCCTCTCCCTCTCCCTCTCCCTCTCCCTCTCCCTCTCCCTCTCCCTCTCCCTCTCCCTCTCCCTCTCCCTCTCCCTCTCCCTCTCCCTCTCCCTCTCCCTCTCCCTCTCCCTCTCCCTCTCCCTCTCCCTCTCCCTCTCCCTCTCCCTCTCCCTCTCCCTCTCCCTCTCCCTCTCCCTCTCCCTCTCCCTCTCCCTCTCCCTCTCCCTCTCCCTCTCCCTCTCCCTCTCCCTCTCCCTCTCCCTCTCCCTCTCCCTCTGCCTCCCTCCCTCTCCCTCTCCCTCTCCCTCTCCCTCTCCCTCTCCCTCTCCCTCTCCCTCTCCCTCTCCCTCTGCCTCCCTCCCTCTCCCTCTCCCTCTCCCTCTCCCTCTCCCTCTCCCTCTCCCTCTCCCTCTGCCTCCCTCCCTCTCCCTCTCCCTCTCCCTCTCCCTCTCCCTCTCCCTCTCCCTCTCCCTCTCCCTCTCCCTCTCCCTCTCCCTCTCCCTCTCCCTCTCCCTCTCCCTCTCCCTCTCCCTCTCCCTCTCCCTCTCCCTCTGCCTCCCTCCCTCTCCCTCTCCCTCTCCCTCTCCCTCTCCCTCTCCTTCTCCCTTTCATGGTGTCTGAAACCCGACCGCGCACCTGCACGACATCGACCGAATGAGTGGGGACCGAAAGGGTAAGGCATCGCCTTTCATCCTAACAGATTCGTCATGAATAGAGTAACATATACTCTTGAGGGAACATGATAGTAAAACGGTTATGGGATCTTTGATCTTTTATTCGGGCACCTGGTACCGGAATATGGCCGCTTCGTAAGATGCCAAGATCGTTTTCAGTTCTAGCTATTTTCGTTGTCATATTAGGGTGTAGATTTCGATAGTTTATTTCATTTTTTAAAATTGGCTAAGATTATTGATTTATCAGTGAATGATTGCAGTTTCCTTTTTCATTCCCGTCTAATCTGCCTAATAATTGTATTATTTGCCCTAATTCCAAATCTTTTAGTAGAACTGTTAAATCTTCGTTGAATCTGTCCAATTTGTAATCTATCACTCTATTGTCTTATGTTGCCACAGTTGCGACATAGTATTTTATGTGCACTATAGATTTCACCCCTATTTGTATTTGTTTTCCGCCACTGTCACCACATAAATAAATATTAACAATCAAACCTGTAAGACATTGGCCCACTAACAATATGAAGTGCAACTATCTGGATATAAAGTTAATACAAGCATATACTCGGTCTTTAAAGGCACACCCGAGTTAATTTTGCTCTCCGACAACACTCTCTCATAAACAGCGGAAGCGAGAGAGTGTGATCAGAGCGGAAAGTGAAATTAGATTGGCACGTGAATAATATCCGTTCATTCATTCTTTAGTATATATTATAGCTATTCATTCTCTTTCGTAATCACCCATGTCAAGCACGCTCATGCTGTACTAATCTTGCTAAAGCCTTGTATTGCACTCTAACCCTCGCATCCTCCATCTCCCCCTCCCTCTCATCTCCCTCCCCTCTACCTCTCTCCCTCTCCCTCTCCCTCTCCCTCTCTCTCTCTATCCATCTCTCTCTCCCTCTCCCTCTCCCTCTCCCTCTCCCTCTCTCTCTCTCTCTCTCTCTCTCTCTCTCTCTCCCTCTCCCTCTCTCTCTCTCTCTCCCTCTCCCTCTCCCTCTCTCCCTCTCTCTCTATCTCTACCTCCCTCTCCCCCTCCCTCTCATCTCCCTCCCCTCTACCTCTCTCCCTCTCTCTCTCTCTCTCTCTCTCTCTCTCTCTCTCCCTCTCCCTCTCCCTCTCTTTATCCCTCCCTCTCCCTCTGTCCATACTAGACAGCCGTCTTCCTTGCCTCATCAATACACTTCTTCTTCTTCTTCATCTACAGCTTCTCCTCCATAGACCCAGCTGGCCCCTATCCCTCCCTAGTGGGACACATCAGACTACCAGCGACTATAGTATTCAGGGGAAGACGAATGGGAAACATTACGGGAATGGGAAACATTACGGGAATTGGAAATATTACGGGATTGGTGGGAGTATACTTTAATAGTGCCCAACATATGCAAATGCGCAACAGGTCAGTGTTGATAGATTGGAGTTGATACCATCGGAAAGGGGGAATTGAAAGGAATTAGGTCCGAAGAAGAGATTAGGCTCTCCGGACTGGGCTGACCTGGCTTAGCAGTGATCTCCCGCAGGACTTGTGTGCATTGAATAACGGGACAGCTTTACCTTTAATTTTTTAACGTCGACCGACAGTATCGATGAGAAGCTTTTTTCTTATAATGGCCTAGAATCTTCCGCAAGGCGAGACGTGTGGAATCTAACAAATGA